>CABHPH010126983.1:0-48979 GCA_902168325.1 Peromyscus nudipes
GGAGGAATTCTCAGTAGATATAAGCCAGACAGCCTCCTACTTACTCTGTGACACCCACATCACTTTTCTTTAGCACAAGAATTAGTTAAAAAGAAAAAGGAACATTTAGAATATTATCAGTTTGGGTTGGAGTTGAAAGATCAAACTCATGTTTCCTAAAATAATCACTTCTCTCCAAGGAGAAATACTTTACAGTAAAAATCCAGATAATGACAATCATACGATAGTGTGGTATCACAGAATTGAAGACACTGTGATGAACTTTATCACGAAAAGAAACTGGGTGTTCTAACCTGATATGATAAGAAGAGCGAGGCTTTGGGGATGGCTACTGTGCTGTGGTCATAGCTATAGATACTTGTATGTTGTTTTGCTGAATCTATGCTTTCCAGTTAAACAGAAACTAAACAGCTTCCACTTCCCTGTGAGCCTCAGCATTGGGTAGGAGGTGAGCCTCTCTAGTTACTTATACTATTTATGTTCCCTTTTATCTTGAAAGAGATGTAAGAATGAAATGATAAAGCTATACTATAAACATATTGTTGTGAACTTTTGTCATGCCTTATGAGGAAAAACATTCCACTTATTGAGATAAATGTGGTTTACAGGAAATTAGGCATCAATGGGAAGATATGCCTCTATGTGTTAAGGTCCTTGTCTAAATAGGCACCTATGACTTCAAAGTGTATCAGAAAATATTTTGAAGATTCCAGGAGTCAAGCAAAGTAGACATTATTGAGCCACTGATCAATAGTTACCAGACGCTCATTCTATCTGCTTTCTAAAATAATATGATAATTGTTCCTTCTAGAAACCACTCATAGCTTATTTCACTGGTAAACACATTATCTCATTCAAAACACAAGTATTTACTGTACATAAATGACCTTCCAAATCACACAGTTTAAAAATACTTCAACAAACTACCTGAAATATTGTTAGCCAAGCTGGATTCAATGGTCCAGGATTCAATGATGTCTACAAAACACTTTAAGAAAACTCTCAGATTTTAATTTACAGAATTAAAACAAAAAATTCCCTATTTTCAATATTCAATCTCATATTGCCATTCAATACTTGTTATTTTTATATAAAAGAAAGTTATGTAATTCCAAGATAATTACCAATTCTACTATATAAGAATAACCTGGACTGGAAATTCTGCATTAGATTTGTAATTTAACTGAAGGATATTTTGCAAAAAAAAAATTGAATGATTTTTTAAAATGTGGAGAAATATATTTTAGTAACAAGAGACTCAATAGGCCTTAGGAAAATTTTAAATCACAAACAGAATAAAAACTAAGATATGCAGCTGCTCTGAATCAAACATTTAAAAGAATAGGCTTGTCTGGATTTCTTTTCCTGCTGTTTTTATAAAAGGCCTTTACAAAACCAACTTAAAGGAGAGAGTTTATTTCTGCTCACAGTTCAAGGGTACAGTCCATCATGCCAGAGAAATGCAGGCAACAGGAGCCTGAAGCAGCTGGTGGGACAGCATCCACAATCAAAGTGATGTATACTTGAGCTCAGCTCACTCTGTCCTTTTGTATAGTCCAGCCTCTGAGCCCAGGGAATAATTCTACCAGATTTTTGTTTGTTTCAAACATGTCTGAAGTTGCTTAGTGAACCATTTCTGCAATAGCTGCTTTACAATCCTTCTTAGGTATTCCCAGTTTCTCTTCTTGGCATGGTTGTCTTGCTGTTGAGGTTCTTTCTCTTCTTGGTGTAAGAGAGTTGTCATTCTGGGTATTTGGGGTGCTACATTGTGAGATACTGAGTCTTTGCTGATCTCTTTGGGGCAGGGAGTCCCTTTATTCAAATGTCAAGGCCTGGTGGAAATGAAAGATCAGTTCATTACACTCTGTTTTGTTGATTATACTGTGGAAATCAGAACTGCCAGCCAAGCGCACCTCAGGCTTCATCATTCACCTCTTTGTTTCTGTGCATGCACAGAATTGCCACTTTCCCTTTAACCCCATTGGTATCAACCAGGTGAGGAGAACTGGAAAGATCTGGCTGATGTTTTCTCCTGTGATTTCATTGGCTAGGGGGGGAACGTTTGCTTCCAGTTATTTGAACCAGTTCTACAGGAAAAGGTTTCCTTTATGTATACACACACACACCACACACACACCACACACACACACGTGTGTGTGTGTGGTGTGTGTGTGGTGTGTGTGTGTATGTGTGTTTACTATATATGACAATATTAGAGTATTTGTGAATAAAAGATTTTGTGCCCCTGCACTTCACTCTTCTCTCACTCCTTCGGTTACTTAACACACACCTTTCTTAGTACTTTTAAAATAATGTGTCTGTTGAAAGTTCTGGGTTTCAGATCTATTCAGTGTTCCATCTAGGATATATAAAAGAAAACTAAGGCGCCAATTTCCATTCCGTGCTTTTAGTCCTGAGATTCCTGGCTAGTCTACTGTTTCCCTGTTTAGTCTTTTTATGTTTCATTAATACAATTTGCCCAATAGTGTTAGTCAAATAAGATAAAACTAATAGCAAATGAGTCTATAATATTCTGGCCCAAATAAAATTCTGGCCCCATTAACCTTTAATTTTGTTAAAATAATATTCTTCCTTCTCATCAGCACGTAATTTTGAGTTATGTCAGCTGTGTGTTCTTTCGTCTGTTCTCATCCTTTGAGCCATTCACCCACTTATTCTTCCTTCTGGCCACAGTTTTATCAATGATACATTTAGTGTGTTCTGAGTGGGTGAGAGGTACTATTTTGAAGGTATCTGGTGCATGAGATGGAAAATATGACTAACAAGAATAATTTACCTTTGTACAAATCTACACTTCCTTGCAGGAGGCTTCATGAAGAAAATGAATTATGTTTCATACAGGAGAGCAGAAGACAAATCATCCCTGTGTTTTTCTATGTGCATAATATCTGTTCATACTGAGAAGTTACTATTTTCTTGAAAGGAAAAATTATTTATAAATATAAATATATGGAATAAATTAAGGATAATAAAAATTTAGTGTTCTGCCCTCTGGTTTCATTGATAATGTTATCTGGGTACAATAAGTTATCTCTTAGCATCAGGGCATCCAACTGTGCCACTCTACTCTACCCCTTGCCTTAAGCCTTAGGAGCACATTTTGTCCTTCTCTGATCGCTCTGAAACAGATGGGTACCATTACAAAGCACAGTGAGGACTGCAATCCATAGACATTATTTACAAGATAACCTGTTTACAGTTGATCCTGGTTAATATTTCATTGTCTTTACTAGCATATTTTCTATTGCCTGTTTGGCATCTCCTAAAAGATGAAACACAAGGGGAAATCACCTTGCCTACTCTACCTTTGTTTCAGCTGCCACAAGCCACAGGTGATTACAAACTCTCAGGTCAAATATACAAAGCCTACTGGAATGTCATAAGCTGCATATGTGAATTTCCCAGGGGCCCCTGGCGATGTCTGCAACAGAGCTAAAAATAAAATCCCTGACTCTCCTCGTGCAACTGCCTTGCTTGAATCAAAGTCACAATTGCAGCCCTTCTGTGTCCCGAATGCTGTCTCTTTGCTAATTTTTTTCAGCTGTCTCCTCTAATCTTCTCTGCCGGCTCAGTATCAATTTCCATTTTTTCCCCCAGACATTAAGAACAGGTGGCAAAAGAGATATTATGTATCTCATTATGACATATAAATTTATGTCTTCTTAATTTGGTCTCAATCCTATTTGCTGCTGACATGCACATGTATGCACATACATATTTTCTTTTTCTCTACATTTTGTCTGCCTTACATAAATGTTTTAACTTTGTGTTATGTTCTGAATAGGTTTAGGCTGGTAAGGTAACTGTTAAGAATTTCTGGGAGACACATGGTGTGCCTTGTGATTATTAAAGAAAAACAATGTTACCAAATAAAACCTACCCTTTAATCCTAGTAGTTAAAACATGGCATAGTATGCTGATTACAAATATATGATTTGTATCATTTTGACAAATGGAAACACCTATGTGGTCTACACCACTGAGGAATGTAAGTTGTTCATTGAAAAGGGTCATCATGTCTCCCCAGTCAATCCTCATGTATTCACAAGGTTACATTTTTCAATTATTCTTGATTTTTTTTCATTTAACTAGGTTATACATATCCACTGTTCTGTGACTATTTTTGAGATTGGGTAATATTAAATATTACCGTAAAAAAGTTCATTCCTTTCTGTTTCTCAGAGGAATGTATTGTGTATTCCATCTTATTAATTTTTCTCTTGGTAGGTACACTGTTTCTACTCTTCATATAACATGACTTAATCTGTTAGGGGTATTCATGAAGAAGCTGGCTGTGGAATAGGTTTTTCTGAAAAATTTAAGAATCCATGGGAGTGGATTTCATTTGTCATAGAATATAAATTTTACAAAACTAGAAATAGGTTATCCAAATTGATTGTGTATGAACATTTCTATTCATAAATCATTTCTTATCAAACACAAGGTTATAGTAATGGTATGCAGTGTGAAGTGCACTGATATAGATGTTAGTGAACATTATGAAAAGAAATGAGAAAAATGTGAGCCTTGTAATGGTTAATATCCATTGTCAACCTGATGAGCTCTAGAATCTCCTAGAAGAGTGGCTTCTGGATATGCTTGTGAAAGATTGTTTTGGTTAGGCTAACTCAGGTGGAAAGATCCAGAATGAATATATAAAATAAAGCATATAGTCATTTTATAATGTAAAAATAAAATAAAGAGTTTGAGGATGTGCTTGACTGCACAAAAGAGGACTCTGAGAAAAGAACCTATAACCTAGAATACAGCACAGCAGAAATCATTCAATCTGAACATTTGAAAGATAATAGACCTCAACACATAGGGGATAGGGCCTTTGGATTCTAAGGGGACATAATAAAAGCTTCATGTCATCTGAATTATGGAAGGAAAAAAGAAAGAATTTGGGGCTTTAGAAATATTAAGGTAATAATGATTGAGGGATTGAAATGTTGCAAAAAGCTATAAACTTAGAGGTTCAAGAAGTTGAGCAGATCTAAAGCAGGAAGAACCCAAAAGCAAGCATGCAAGACTCAATGCAACAAAATTTTGAAGACTAAAGACAAATAAAATACCCTGAAAGTAACAAGAAACAATGCCCCTTCTACAAAGAAGCACATTAAAATGACAGCAAATTGCTCCTGAGACACAATGGAAACCAAAAGGAAATGGTATGTCCTTCATGGATGACAGGGGAAAAGGCCAGCCCTGGATTCTATACCCAACAAAAACATTTTTGAAGACATTCTTGCATGCTGAAAAACTAAGAACATGTAATTCATTTTGGTTCTTGATAAAATGGTGTCTAGAGGAATTTCTTCGAGCAGAAATAAAACAATAAAGACTTGAACCTTAGAAATCAGGGATGAGGAAACAAATATGTAATGAGTAGAGATAGGAAGTACACAGGCTACTAAGCTTCCCATTTTGAGTGTTTTAAATTATGTTAAGTGAGTCAAACAATGTAAGGATTCTCTGACATGGTTTTACTATCCATGGATGAAATACTTAACACAAGGGTTCTTCAGCCTGGACATAGAGTTCAATTGGTAAAGTGCTTGCCTTTCAAGCATGGGAACCTTGAATTAAATATCAAACTCTGGGCATGGTGGTGCACTCTTATAATCCCAGTACCAGGGAGGAAAACCAGATGGATCTGTGGGGCTCACTGGCTAAGTCAGCCTACCCTACATGTGACTCTAATGCCAGTAAAAGACACTCAAACATCAAATAGGTGGATGGTTCCCAAGAAATGATGACTCAGGTTGTGTTCTGCTCCTCTTCTTATGCATATGCATGTGCACTTGTGGGCAGGTATGTGTGTGTATACATGCATACACACACAGATTAAAAGTCATTTAAAGGAAAGAAAGTAAAAGAATGAAAACGATGATACAACTTCAATAATTGATCTGGTAGTGTTACAGCAAAATCCATTATCAGTACAAAAATGAAAATTATAGCCATGATAAGCTATAAATCCATGTTGGAGCAACCAAAATGTACAAAGATGGTAAGACCAAATGTTGGGAGGATTCGTAAAATCCATAGCTCATGAACACTGTAGGAGAGTAAAAACAGCACAGCCACTCTCACAATAGTTGGACAATCGTTTGAAGAATGAAGAAACATATGGCCAAGTAATTGTACTCCTGAGAACGTATCACCAAGAAATGGAAAACAATAACAGCACAGCTCATGGTCACAAAACTTTGGCTTCCACTCATTCCATGTCCAGACCTGGATAATTAGATAAATAATCTACGCTTGCCCAACAGAGATCAAGTCCATTATGGCAAAAAAAAAAAATCACTCTTAAAGAATGTGGATTGGGGCACACTAGATGTGTGAAGAGCTGGGTTGAGTTACTAAGGAAAATAAAATGAACAGAGATCAGGTCAAAGGTCAAAGCCTTTCTATTGAACTGTATGACCATAAACTCCTTGCTACACCAGAAAGGAAACTTTTTATACACATTGCAATGCAGGACACTGACCTCTGCACATCCCTGCAACACACTCACCCTTACACATCACAGTTGAGAATTAGAAGATTCTTCTCATGAATCTTTAAAAAAAAAGTTATCTCATGCCCTTGTACAGTCACACAAGAAAAATGTGTCTCTTTCTGTAGACACCAGTTATTTTTGGTACTTTATTGTCTAGACAGGACCATGTGGGAGCTTCTAAATGATGCAAGATAGCTAAAAGTCTGGGTCTATGATAGTGTGGCTGAGTTATTGGATTAACCAGATATTTGGTCGAGCTACTTTAAGGCTTCATGTTCCATGAAACATGGTAAATTCTTTTAAATTACATATTTCCTCTGGAAAATTTTGTTATAGAAGACATAAAACTCAAATCAAAACCAAATAATACACACAATGAAGACCAACTGGACACAAAGAGGTAAACATGAAGAGCCCCACAAAGGTGATAGGGATGCAGTGTACAGACATGGCATAGAAGTTAAGGGTGCTTGCCACATGAGCCAACCTGAGTTCTGTCTCTGCATCCTACTGACGAGAAAAAGACTCAACTCCTGGAAGTTATGTTCTGACACCACCACCACCCCCCACACACACACTCACACACATGGTCACACACACACATGTGGCATGTATATGCATGTGCTATGTGCACAAACATGCAATAAAAAATAAATAAATGTTAGAGAATATGGGAAATCTAATAGGAATGGTCCCTGTAATTACAGAATACTGAAAGAGCAAGTGAGCAAGAGAGAGAGAGTGAAAGTGAAAGAGAGGAGGGGGAGTCTGGGTAATGAGATATTCAACATGGGTGTAGCAAAGAGACTTCTTAATGGTTCAAAAGACTATTTGCTGAATGAAAACTGGCCTAAGAGACCAGAGTACAACAGCAAGAAAGGCAATGTAGATTAACTGAAACACAAAAGCACAATATTCATGAGCAGTATATAGAAATAATGAGGTGCTTAAAAACATTAACTATGGTTGCATTATAAGCCATTCAGAAAAGACAATGTCATTATGAATTTTATAAAAATTGACTCATGCCAAATAGAGGAGCTAGTTGCTGTCAATTAATCTTATGATTATCTTTTGTATATTCAAAATAACATAAAAACTTACAATCAACCAAATATTATAGTATTATCTTATTGCAGGCCAAGGACAGACAAGGAACGACTCTCTGTTCTCTTTAATGCAGCACAGCGTCTATGACTTGGGTTTTATTTGTGAGACTCAACATAACATGGATAATACTAATAATGTTGATATTTTGTACATTTCCTATGGGAAAAATCTGTGTGAATAATTTTGGCTTCTTGAATGACAAGGCAAATCTCTACTCAGGGGCTTGTTGAATTTGTGGCTCAGACACCTCAAACCCCAAAGACCCTCTTAAGAAGAATTTTCACTTCACTCAAGCAACAAAACATTCATTGAAGCCTTCCTTGTATAATCTGCCCATTTCCCCTCCCAGTATTTCACACTTTCTTCCCTAGGACCTTATATTTTTCCTAGAATTTGAAATGATCCATCCAACTGAAAATATGTTATATTGACATTATTTGTTATCTTCACCTCATAACAATATATACTACACATGGGCAAGGATTTTGGGGTGTTGTTTATGGCTAACTCTTAGCAATTATAAAGTGTCTGACATATAGAAGGTTTTCATTACATATCTTGTGAGTAACAAGACATATTGAAGATTATCTCTGAGGAGCCAGAAGTCGGTTTTGAAGAGGTAGGTGATATAGATCTTTACTGATTTTGCCATTACAAGCCTTGTTGTTCTATAATGTAAAAAAAAAAAAATCACTCATTCTAAATAAAAGTACATTTAGTGTGTGTGTGTGTGTGTGTGTGTGTGTGTGTGCTGTATGCCCACAAATTGACATCAGAGAATAATCTGAAGGAGTTGGTTCTCTCCTTCCACTATGTGGGTCCCAGGAACCAAACTCAGTTTTTCAGACATGGCAGTAAATTGTGTTTATCTACTGAAGCATCTCGCTGTCCCAAAAAGTCCATTTTTATTTAGACAAAATATGACAAATATAAAAAGGAAAAACTAAAATAATATTGAGTTTGAAAATATTTAGGTAGTCTCTTGTAGAGAGTTGAAGTCATATGAATTTATTTTGATACCTGAATTGAAAACCAAATACTCCTCTATATGAAGATGACTGGAAGATAAGCAATTGAGTTAGCAGCTTTAGTCATATATGTTTCACAGAAGAGCTACTGGTCAGCGCATTTTATAGATGCAATCTAAAGGAAGAAACTGGTTAAGATAATATTAGGGGTTATTTTTAAATGCTATAAAAATCCGCCTGAGAACTGATATTTTATAACATACAATAGTCAGAAAACAGCATTTGACAAAACATTAAATGACCTATAATCTTACCATTCAAAACTACTCTTCATGTACATATGAGAACTCTTCTACATGTGTTCCTTTATCAGTGTAAATCCTTGTGAGAGTGTGCACTTGCATGCAGTTGTGCACACGTGTGTGGATGCACTAGTGTTCCTTTATCCACTCCTCAGTTTCAAATTGAAAACTGTGATGCTAACTTTCAAAGAGTGAGTGGATGAAGCATTCTTTTTGTCTCCTTGTGAATTGTTTACATTTGAACTCTGGTAACCTCTTAGCCACTACTGACCAAATACAGGTTGGCACTCTTGACCTTGAGGTTCAAGTTTCCATGTTTCCTGTTTCTAATCTTCTGAGACAGCTTGGCCCCAGACAACATTTCTTTTGTGCATGTTTTTTCTTAACTCCCTTCTCACAAGAACACACTGAATCTATCAGGCCAAGGAAGGTAAAAGCTGAGCCTTGGGAAACCGTATCACATTCTGTAAGATGCCCTTTGAACTTTGATATTCTTGCAGAAATTTCATGCTCAAAGTCAACAGCCCTCAATGTTCCAGCAAATTTCCCTCTGCTGTTGATAAAGAGGAACATTGAAATAAGGACACTTGGCAAAATTACGATGCCTTTTGCAAACAGGTAAGGAACTCCTTAAGAAATAGGTTCCCCAACCATGCTCCATTACTACGTGTGATTGAAAATCTATTTTTATTCCCTTATTTCTTTTATTCTTTTTCACAAGTACCGTGTTACAGTACCAAGCTTACCATGGCAGAATGAAAGAGCGGTTCGTTTCGAAGCCCATCAGCAAACAGAAGAGACAAAAGCACACATGATTTATTTTAATATTTTTCTACTTTTATCTGTCACAAGCATGTGAAGTGTACCCAAGTGAGGGTAGGACAACAACAACAAAATTTCCCGGTGACACAGCATACTGAGGTTGCAATGTTCAATGTTAATTCTCACGAGACTCTGAAAAGTTTTCAACTACTGTGGCATACACCATCTTTACATTAAAAATGTCCGAGCTGATTTAAAACAACTAAAGTCTACTTAAGTTGTTTATCTGATTTTGATTTAATTTTGCTATGTGGTACCTATCCAGAAAATTGTCCAATTCTTTTACATTTTCCAATTTTTGTGGAGAACAGGTTTTTCAAGTATGACCTAATGATTCTCTGGATTTCCTCAGTGTTTGTTGTTATGTCTCCCTTTTTATTTCTGATTTTGTTAATTTGGATATTCTTTCTCTGCCCTTTGGTTAGTTTGGATAAGGGTTTGTTTATCTTGTTGATTTTCTCAAAGAACCAACTCTTAGTTTCATTGATACTTTGCATTGTCCTCTTAGTTTCTATTTTATTGGTTTCAGCCCTCAATTTGATTATTTCCTGTCTTCCATTCCTCCTGGGTGAGTTTGCTACTTTTTGTTCTAGAGCTTTCAGGTGTGCTGTTAAGTCACTAGTATGAGATTTCTCCAACTTCTTTATGTAGGCGTTTAGATCTATGAACTTTCCTCTTAGTACTGCTTTCATGGTGTCTCATAAGTTTAGGTATTTTGTACATTCATTTTCACTGAGTTTTAGGAAGTATTTAATTTCTTTCTTTATTTCTTCCTTGACCCACTGATGATTTAGTTGAGCATTGTTCAGTTTCCATGAGTTTGTGTTGAATGTTAACTTTAAACCATGGTGATCTGACAAGGCACAGGGGTTTATTCCATTTTTTTGACCACATAAACAATTTAAATAGACATATAACCCCTAAGTAAATAGAAGCAGTCATCAAAAGTCTTCCAACCAAAAAAGCCAAGGTTTCAGTGCAGAATTCTACTAGAATTTCAAAGAAGAGCTAATACCAATACTCCTCAAATTGTTCAACAAAATAGAAACAGAAGGAACATTGCCAAACTCTTTTTATAAGGCTATAGTTACCCTGATACACAAACCACATAAAGATGAAACAAAGAAAGAGAATTAGAAACCAATCTCCCACATGAACATTGATGCAAAAATACCCAATAAAGTACTGCCAAACCGAATCCAAAATACATAAAACAAACAAACAAAAAAACTATCCACCATGACCAAGTAGGCTTCATCCCAGAGATGCAAGGATGGTTCAACATATGAAAATCTGTTAATGCTATCCACCATATAAATAAACTGAAAGAAAAAATAACACATTATCATCTTGTTAGATGCTGAAAAGCTTCTGACAAAATCTAACACACCTTCATAATAGAGGTCCTAGAGAAATCAGGAATACAAGGAATATACCTAAACATACTAAAGGCAATATACAGTAAGCCAACAGCCAACATCAAATTAAATGGAGAGAAATTCAAAGTGATTCCACTAAAATCAGGAACAAGACAAGGCTGTATACTCTCTCCATATCTATTCAATATAGTACTTGAAATTCTAGCTAGAGCAATAACACAACAAAAGGAGATCAAGGAGATACAAATTGGAAAGGAAGAAGTCAGACTTTCACTATTTGCACATGATATGATAGTATACACAAGTGACCCCAAAAATTCTACCAGGGAACTCCTACAGCTGATAAACTCCTTCAGTAATGTGGCAGGCTACAAAATTAACTCAAAAAATCAGTAGCCCTCCTATATAAAAATGAAAAATATGCTGAGAAAGAAATCAGAAACAAAACCCTTCACAATAGCTATAAATACCATAAAATATCTTGGGGTAACTCTAACCAAACAAGCAAAAGATATGTATGACAAGAATTTTAAATCTTTGAAGAAAGAAACTGAAGAAGATATCAGAAAATGGAAAGACCTCCCATGCTCTTAAACAGGTAGAATCAACATAGTTAAAAAATGGCAATCTTATGAAAAGCAATCTGCAGATTCAATGCAATCCCCATAAAAATCCCAACACAACTCTTCACAGACCTAGAAAGAACAATACTCAACTTCATATGGAAAAACAAAAAACACAGCATAGCCAAAACAATCTTGTGCAATAAAGCAACTTCTGGAGGCATCACCATCCCTGACTTCAAGTTCTACTACAGAGCTATAGTAATAAAAACTGTTTGGTATTAGCATAAAAACAGACACATGGATCAATGGAATTGAATTGAAGACCCTGACATTAATTCATACACCTATGAACACCTGATTTTTGACAAAGAAGCCAAAATTTTACAATGGAAATAAAGAAAACATCTTCAACAAATGGTGCTGGCAAAATTGGATGTCAACATATAGAAGATTGTAAATAAATCCATATCTGTCACCATGCACAAAATCAAGTCCAAGTGGATCAAAGACCTAAACACAAATCCAGTTACACTGAATCTGATAGAAAAGGAAGTGGGAAGTAGTCTTGAATGCACTGGCAACGGAGATCATTTCCTAAATATAACACAAGTAGCACAGACACTGAGAACAACAATTAATACATGGGACCTCCTGAAACTGAGAAGCGTCTATAAGGCAAAGGACACCGTAAATAAGACAAAATGACAGCCTACAGAATGGGAAAAAACCTTCACCAACCCTACATCTGACAGAGGGCTGATCTCTAAAATATATAAAGAACTCAAGAAGCTAGACCTTAAAATAGCAAATAGTCCAATTAAAGAGTGGGCTACAGATGTAAACAGAATTCTCAACAGAGGAATCTCAAATAGCCAAAAGACATTTAAGCAATTGTTCAACATCCTTAGCCATCAGGGAAATGCATATCAAAACAACTCTGTGGTACCATCTTACATCTGTCAGAATGGCTAAGATCCAAAACATTGATGACAGCTTATGTTGGAGAGGATGTGGAGAATGGGGAACACTACTCCACTGCTAGTGGGAGCGCAAACTTTACGCCTACTCTGGAAATCAGTATGACGGTATCTCAGAAAATTGGGAATCAAACTACCCCTAGACCCAGCAATACCATTCTTGAGCATATACCCAAAAGATGCTCAACCATACCACAGGGACACTTGCTCAACTATGATCATAGCAGCATTATTCGTAAATAGCCAGAACCTGGAAGCAACCTAGATGCCCTTCCACCAAAGAATGGATAAAGAAAATGTGGTACATATACACAACAAGTATTTACTCATTGTAAAAGCAATGACATCACGAAATTTGTAGGCAAACTGATGGAACTAGAAATAAATAACCCAGACCCAGAAAGACAAACATGGTATGTACTCACTCATAAGTGAATATTAGACACAATGCAAAGGATAACCAGGCTACAATCCACAACAACAGAGAACTTAAGTAAAGAGGAGGACCCTAAGAGGGACAGGCACAGATTGCCCTAGGAAGGGGAAATGGTTAGTATCTCCTGGGTAAATTGTGAGGAGGAAGTAGAGGGCAGGGGATGGGGGATGGGAACATTAGTGATAGCCAAGTTGCATGAGGGACAGAAAGGGAGGTCAATGAAAGAGATACCTTGATAGAGGGAGCCATTATGGGGTTAGAGAGAAACCTGGTGCTAGGGAAATCCCTAGGAATCCAGGAACAAGGATAACTCCATCTAAGACTTCTAGCAATGGTGGAGAGGGTGCCTGAACTAACCTTGCCCTGTAGTGAGATGGGTGACGACTACCCTAATTGTCATCATAGAACCTTCATCCAGTGACTGCTGGAAGCAGATGCAGAGACCCACAGCCAAACACTTGGCTAAGCTCTTGGAGTTCAGTTGAAAAGAGGGAGGAGGGGATTATAGGAGCAAGGGGGCGTCAAGATGGGGAAACACAGAGACAGCTGAGCAGAGCTAGTGGGAGCTCACAGACTCTGGACTGACAGCTGGAAGGGCTGCATGGGACCGAACTAGGTCCTCTGAATGTGGGCAGCAGTTGTATGGCTTGCGCTGTTTGTGGGGATTCTGGCAGAGGGACCAAAACTTATCCCAGGTACATGAACTGGATTTTCATTGCCCATTTCCCATGGTGGGATGCCTTGCTCAGCCTTGATGCAGGAGGGAGGGGCTTGGTCCTGCCCCAACTTGGTATGCCAGTCTGTGTTCACCACCCAAGGGAGGCCCTACCCCCTATGAGGAGTGGATGGGGGATGGGTGGAAGATGTAGGGAAGCAGGAGAAGGGGAGGGAGGAGGAACTGTGGTTGATATGTAAGGTGAAAAAAATCTTAAATTAAAAAAAAGGTTAAAAAATGGACATGGAAAAAGAAAACAACAACAATTGAAGTCCTTGCCCCCCTACAGGTATATGCACAACTGCTCTGCTCTCATTTTATTATAGCCTACCATATGGCCATGTAGTAACCTCTGAGTACCAATTGACTTCATTTTTTTTCAAATGAATTTGTTGAAAAAGCTAATTTAACAAACCGACCCTCTGATTTTTTAAAGTAGCTACAATATGAAACACAGTTAAGTACAAAAACTGTGTGCTCACAAATACTCAATGTCAGTATTTGTATTAATCAAAATAAAGCTATCTGTTGCAATAGCATTTGTTCTCTGTGCATCTTTAAATAATATAAAAGTGACTGGAAATCTAATCTCAATAAACAGATGATACCTTTTCCTTACTTCTGGGGAAATACATTTAAGTATAGTTTTCCTTATTATTCATGTTACTTTAATTATTAAATAGTATATGAAATCAATGTATCTGCTTCTCCTCCTTGAATACATACCAAAACAAAAATAGAAAACTAAAGTGAAACTCCTTTGAAGAAAAGGAAAGTATTTGTCACTCAAATTAAAATATATGAACAGTCAAGTTGAAACAGCTTTTAGAAGATCATCAGAGTAACGGGGGGCCTCGAATTTAGGGAAGTGATGCAGAGCTGCCTACAGGAGATAGAACATTTTGAGAGGGCAAAGCCAGAATCCTGTGTCACAAACAGTCAACATTTGACGTGGTAACTAGTGTTGTATTCTCTGCTGTTCCCCTCAGAGTCCCATTTGGAGAAGAGATTCTGAATTTTGAGCATTCCTGGAGCTTCAGTCCTTGGGATAGCAGTAAAGAGAGGAATCATTCACCCAGCATTTACAGGGCTGTCTCATGAGGAAGCTCAGCGGGTGCTGGAGAAAACCCTGCTATCTGGGGCCCTCCACCACTCACTCTTCCCATGATTATGGTGGAGTCAAATCATGTTGTTAAAATTCATCAGAGGCTAAGAATCGTGCAAACAGAACAGGAAGGCGTTGGGAAAAAAAATAAAGGATCAGTAAAAATAAAACACAGATATAAAAATATTACTACCCAGGAGCCTGCTTCCATGAATTTGAAAAACTTAACAAATGTCACAGGAGAGATACAATACCTCTGGATAGCAATAGTGAGACAAGATGACATAAAATATGAGCTCATGGGATCAGCTTTTTGAAAAAAAAAAACAGAAAAGAATATTACAAGAGATATAAGGGCAGTATTTATATGTCCATATAAGAAGCCAGAATTAAGATTGATGTCAGCAAACATGAAGGTTTATATAAAAAATGCAAGATACAGAAAACATTTGAAGGATACCACATGTGCATAACTTTCCAGATAGAGAAAATTCAACTTTCTGCATGAAAATTATTTCCAACAATATACATTAGGAAGATTTCTGGAAAAACTGTAAATCACATTGTACCCAAAGAACAAACTGTTTTACATATAGTGATAAGCACTCATATTCGACCTAGTAAACATAGTGGACTTAAAAAAATAAATTAAAATTAATCTTTTGAGTCTAACACACACGTTAAAATTGACATTGGTCACCTGGTGGGGGGAAAAATCAGATTTTTCTCAGGCACATTGTCAGCAAAATCATTCAGTCTCATGATATTATGATGCAATATTCAAGTCTCAAGAGGTAAAATATTTACCATCTTGTACTATTATATCAAATTGACTCTGGCTAGAGTTGCTTGAAGAAAAAGCAGTGTCTGGAAAATAGTAATGAATAAAATCCTGAAGAGCTTTATGATACAATGTGCTGCTCTGATTCCTCATCCGGCTCCCATGAGCAGGCACCTAGGGAAACACCATGAGAAAGAGGAGAGTTTCAGGGGGATGACCAACATTGTAAATCTTGACAAAATCTGCATTAAAATGGTACATAGTTTAAAAGTTCAAGAAAAAAATAAGCTGTTGTCTCTGTGGGAAGTCCTGGGGTAGGTTATGTATGTTGCTATGAAAGTAAAGGCTAAAGGTGCCATGGTGGCATCTTATGTTTGGAGCTACCAAGAATATCAAGGACCTACCAAGGACAGATGCAGTCAGTGAGCACAGCCATCCCAAGACAGTAGGAAGGTGGTGCTTCTTGGGGCCTGTGGAGTGTGTGTCATACATGCACTGTGTGTCCTAGATACTAGACATGAAAACACAGAGTTTAATGTTTTATCTGCTAGGTTCCTATTTTGTTTCGTTCCCATACTTCCTTGTTATTGTTTATTTTTATTATTTTTTGAGAGTGTAATATAATTACAACATTTCTCTCTTCCCATTGCTCCTTCCATATCCTTGAAATAAAACCCCCTGCTCTCTTTAAAATTCATGACTTGGTTTTTTTTTTCATTAATTGCTATTGCATGCATATATGTGTTTATATATTTACTAAACTAGCAAATCCCTAAGAACAATCTATAAACATTCGTCCTTCTACCCACAGGTAACTGCACTCTTTACCCTTTGTTATTTAATTATTCCATCCTTTTGAAATGAGGATCTTTATGCTATGTCATTGTAGGTTTGGAGTGTGCAACATGATCGTTTATTTTCATAGAGGCTCACAGTGAAGAGACTGCTTTATCCAGATTAAATTATGAGCCTGGACTTTTCATCCAAAACATGCCTGTTCACTGAGTTTGGGTTTGGAGGCAGTACTGAAGATGCTGAGATTCAGGGACATCTTAAAGACAGATATCATGGAATGTGATGGTTTGAATCACAAATGTCCTTCAAAGACCATGTTTTAAAGGCTTCACTGTCAGCATGTGGTGCTATTGGGAGGTGGCAGAAACTTGAGAGGGGAGGAATAATTAGAAAAATTAGGTCGCTGGGAAGATCACCTTAAGGAGTATATGTCTATCTTATCCCGGGCCTTCTATCATACTCTGTTCCTTGGCTATGATGTGAGCTGTCTTCTTCTGCCACTTAAATCCATAATATACCCCATATCCTCTGGCCTTAAAGCAAATGGACCAAACTGTCATGGAAAAAAAGTCTAGTACTATCAACCAAGTCAATCCTTTCTCCCTTTAGCTTGTCTCTCTTGCCTATTCTGCAACAGCAACAGAAAGCTTATGATCATGCTGTGCCTGGCAGAATTTTTATATACAAATACAATGGTTTATTTCTAAATTTTGCATGCAAATAAAGTTGCTTAAACTGTTTTAGCCTGTTCATTTTCCTTAAAATAGTATAACAATAGTAGTACTAACCTCATAAGTTTGTCTGAGAAAGGAACTTCAAATATAAAGGTTTATTAATGTCAGCATGTAAAAATGTTAGTTCTTAGTATTTCATTGCTTTATTGCTAATATTAATAGAGTTAATTTCAAAGAAGTCACCCTGGAGAAAATGCATTGCTCTGACCTTACAAACATCCTTTCATGATGAAGTCTACATAAAGGGTATTTATAATAGATTTTTATTTTAAGCCCCAAATTGAAGTAATAATAAATAGGATATTCTTTGTGCTTCTGTTTCCATCGGAAAGGGGCTAATTTTAAAACATCTTCCCTGTAGGCAGGTGAATAAGTTTTAAAGCTCCTATCATTCTGTGTTATACAAATAGGCCAGTCACCATTGAGTTTCTGACTTTCACCATTTTCTGTGTATTCAGATATGACTCGATACATTTTGAGAATCCTCAGGTAGGAGGTATTTTAAGATTTGTCACACTTATATAATATTTGTTGATTACAGAGGGCCAAGTGTATTCAGCTTCAGGAAGTATGGTCAATTTTATATCCTCTCTTCTTTTATAATTTAACATGTAACTAGTTGTGAAGGCAGAATGTGGGGTGAACTATATGTCAAGTGATTGTACCAGAGAACATTCAAATCTAAAACACATTTTAAATTCCAAATGATTGCATCTCAATGATTCAAATCAACTTGAAGAAAAAAATAGCATTTTTAGATTTAATGATGACCTCATATTCTTCAACATGCAATGTGTTATCCTCAGAAGGACAAGGAAGGGCATTCACAAATTATTAATCTTAGCCTGTTCTTAACTATGTCCCTTAGTTATTCATATGAAGACTATAGGGCTGTTTTTATGATACCTAGGAAGTAGGAGATGTATATCCTTAGTGTCTTATGGTGTTGGCTTTATACACTTTATAACACTGGCTGCCTTGGTGCTCTACTCCATGACAAGAGTTTGATGTAGACAATGTGCCTTAACGTCTTCCTTAAGCACATGTGGGGGCTCCCAAGACACGCCTTCTGTGAATATCAGCACAGATAAGTATCCATGAAACTGTCTCTGTCTTTCCTATCTATTTACTGAAGCAGTGGGTATCTGGACCTCTCCTGGTTTTTGACAATACTTATTTACTTGTCATCACAACTAATGATGGATATATCTCTTAAGATGCTGTGGTATTGGAGTTGTATCAGGCATGTAAAATATTAGCTGTTGGTAGGCCACTTCTGTGTTAACATATACTGGGTATGAAGGTTTCCCATCCTTTAAACCCCTACAAGAGTTCCAGAGTAGTCACATGACCTCACATACCTTAGACATATCAGATGTGGTATAGACAGTAACCTAACAAGCTCACAGGTGAACAAATAGTACTGATGTAGGAGACCCAGATGCCCCCATTCTTCATATGGAAAGCAGTTGGGGAGAGGGACAACTCAAAGCACATTGATGTTGTTTCCCTCAAGTCTTCTCCAGACAGCAAACATGAGAGACAGGATCTTTTACTTAAATGAAGATACATAGTTGACTCATAAAATAAGATTAAGAACTTTCTGGGAAGCATTTGCATGTCAGCCTCTCACCCAATTTTTAAATGCTTAGGGGATGCCAAGAAAACTGAGCTGTAAATACACCTAGATCAAGACAATATAACCAATGCAATACATAGTGGAAACACCGGAAAGGGGACACCTCATTTTTATTATATGAATCTCAAAGTCTCCTTGAAAATTTGCCCATATTTGCTAGGAGATACTATAAAAATAAAGACAGCTATCCTTGGAGACTCTTTGTGGTTTATATAGAGAGACCATGAAGAGAGTTAACAATCAATACAACATAAAATAAATAATTATGGATTCTTATAGTATTGAATAGATAATTTGAAAGGAGAGCTTTCAAAACTCTGCCCATAGCAGAGAACAATAGCTATTACCTATACTTGGCTCAAAACTGTAAACTGTTTAATATTTGCTTAGCAATTTCATGACTTCAAATTTTATAAATTTTTGTTCTGTTCTCTCAGACCTGGTCTTATTTTGTTCCTCAGGTAGGCCTTGAACTCCCAATTCTCCTGCCTAGACCTGTACCTGCTGGGGTTACAGGCATGCACCAGCAAATCCAGCTGTGTATTGAAAATTTTCTCAGCTATGAATTCAAAGTGAACTACTCACCTCAACAGAGGAACAAAGTAGAGAGAACCATTTAAAAGAAGCAAAATTTTGAGGCACAAAGAAAATTTCCCTCACACTAAAGCTATGATCTGCACTTGGAAACAGTTGTTTTCCTTTTTGAGACACACAAATATTCTTTACCTAAATATGCAACATTCCTTACCTAAAATATGTAAAATAGTTACCTCTGCTCATCTAAAAATTAATTTAAAAATATATGTATACACACATACATATTTTAGCTGCTTTTAATCCAAATACATATTTCCTACAGAAGATCAAGATCTAGATGTAGATAGCATGAATGTTTTCCACGAAGTCACTCCCTTCATGTCTCTTCATCTTTTATTATTGTGAAAACATATCTGAGAAAAAATAATTCAGGCCACAGAGAGTTGTTTTTCTCCAAATGGGTATGAGCACTTGCTGCATAAGCCTTATGACCAAAGTTCAGATCCCAAGACTAACATGAAAAGCCAGATGTGGTAGCATACATCTGTAGCTCTAACATTTCTCCATGAGACAAGAGGTACAGTCAAGAGAATCTCTTGGAAGCTTTGGGACAGCTATCCTGGACAGTGCAGTGCACAGTAGAAACAAGACCTGCCTCCAACAAAGTGGAAGGCAAATCAATGGCTTCAAAAGGTTGCTTTCTGACCTCAACACACACCACCCTGGCACATGGAACTGCATTCACATACATGAAAACTAGCACAGACACACGCACGTGCACACACACTCACTCACTCACACATGATACACGCATATGATGAATAAGCAGACAAATTGTGGGTTCCTGTCCCACCGGGAACTTAGGTCACCTGTGAAGAGGTGGCCTGGAAGTGAGGAAAGGTAAGTGCGCGCTGCTCGCCTGTTCCCCAGCCTTCCTCTTACCCAGAGACAATCAGATGGTGGGGGGCGGGGTCAAGTCAAGTAAGAACTCATTTATTGTTAGGCAGTAAGCCTCTTTTATAGCAAAAACCTCAGAACCCTAGGAGGGAGTAAAAGGACCAACCAATCATTTTAAAGGTCACCCTATTTACAAATTGTTTATGAACTGACATCATCTCCTGATCTTAGTATCTTATCTTAGAACAAACAACTTGAGCTAACTTTTTTCCTCACTATTTGTCTCTAATTTCCATACAAACAACCCAAGCTAACTTCCTCTCCACATCATCCTTTGTATCTACTCTCTGGGCAAACAGCTTAAGCTCTATTTGTCTAACTTCCTCTTTCGGCACCCTCTTTGCAGCCCATGTATGCCCCACAACAAATAATTAACTGAAAAGATGTAAGGCACATTTAGGTTCATGGTTTCAGAGTTTTCAATCTCAGGTTGGCCAACTACGTTGCTTTTAGGCTTGTGGCCAGGCCAAGATATTAAGAAAGAAGAAAGTGGCAATGATACTCACCTCATCACAGCCAGGAAGGAGAGACAGAGAGAGAAAATGGTAAGGAAATATGACATACCCATCAATATGATCTACCTAGGCATTGCCTCATAATGACTCGTTTAACTATGATTGGATTGATCCACTGATGAGTTACTATTCTCATGATCCAATACCTTCTCAATAGAACAACCAGCTTGGAACCAAGTCTTCAAAATACGACTCTTTTATACGGGCTCCTCTTACGCAAGCAAGTAATATACAGCCTGAAATGTCTTCTCTCATTTATCTTGTTCATTGTTATTGTTCTGTAGGTTTTGTTATTGTTTAATAAAAATCTCTTTTTTGAGCACTCCATGTGCTTTCATCCTTGCTATACTGATCAGCAATTTCCAAGTTGAGATCTGTAAGTAATCTTAGTGGTATATCCTGCCATCTTTCCTTATCTTTCTTCTGTGATGTGGCCTAATGCCTTTGCGATCTTAAACTTGCTCGTCAGGAAAAGCAGGAACAGCAATACCTACAAATGTCCTGTCAAGAGTCCCTAGATGCAACAAACTAATCCCTACTATATTCAAAATGAAAAGGAAATGAAACATACATTCCTTTTTATTTTCAGTAACATCTGAAGAAATCAATTATTTTGTATGGAAAATTTTGTGCCATGCAGTTCTGCGCATTGCATGAGAAAATAATTTCACACTGGGCACCATCTGCAGAAAGCATAAAAGTGTTCAAGTCATCTTTGAGCTGGTAAATAGTCTGTAGTGAAGATGTCTAATAAAATCAATTTCTGGTATGCTAGTCTATCATCGATTCTATGACTATTAGGGCCTATCTAAAACTGAATTTTATTCATCTCTTATTGGGTTTAAGTCACTGTTACTTATACTCAAAAACCTGCTCCTTTATAAGATTTCACAAAAAGACATGTAATAATGCTTTTATTTTCATAATATTCATGAGAAAATAAGCTTAGAAATAGGTTACTTACTGATGTAAGATTAATTAAAAGTGCTGAATGCAAATTAGGAAGAAAAGCACAAATAGGGTGAGTATAATTCATAGCAGCACTGAATAAATAAGATGAAACTGATAACTTTATGACCTATTTTAAAATAAAATGGACACTTTCATTATTAAATGTTAATTATTAAATTGTTAATGTTTTGATGGTCCAAATTTTTGTAAGGCTATTGAAAAGTATACTAAGATTATTGAAATTCTTCTGCCCTTTGCCCTAGTACTCAGGATAATCAAATATGCATAAATTGTGTATATTTTAAAATATACAAAGTCTTATCATTCATAATAGATAAAGGCTATGTTCAATATTGATTTAAATTATTTACATTGTGCACTTACATTATTACACACAATTTACAAATTGTGCTTTCTAGGAATATTTAATGGTGTTGAATGTTCTCTGAAGGTGAACAAAAGACGAGAGAAAAGTCATTCAAAAATACCAGTTCTTGTATTTTTAAACAAATACAGAAATATGGGGTGATCAGTACAGAAAAGTTATGTACAGACAAAGTATCCCTGCCTGATAATGGATGCTTTATAATTTTTGGTTTTTATTCTTTAGAAGGTGCATATTACTCTTTGGATTAATAAAATCATTAGAGATGAAGGTTGAGAAAAGAAAATTAATACTAATAAGGAAAGGAGCTGGGCGTTGGTGGCGCACGCCTTTAATCCCAGCACTCGGGAGGCAGAGGCAGGCGGATCTCTGTGAGTTCGAGGCCAGCCTGGGCTACCAAGTGAGCTCCAGGAAAGGCGCAAATCTACATAGAGAAACCCTGTCTCGAAAAACCAAAAAAAAAAAAAAAAAAAGGAAAGAAGAGAGACAAATTGAGGGAGGGGAAAAGGGCAGCAGGGAGACAGAAAGAAGAAAGGGATCAGGAATGAGGAAGCATATCTTAAATGTTCCCAAAATGAGACCCAGGAAGCCTCCAGGAAGAGGTATCCCCAGCTGCAACAGGTAAAGTTCTTAATGTTCTAATTGCTAGACAAAATTATGCCAATACTGGATTTGACTTCATGTCACTCCTAGAATTAACAGACAATTCAGGCTTTTGGATAAACATTATGTGAAATGTGAAGAATACCATCATGTTCACACCCCATTGCCCTGTGTAGAACTATTTACTTGTAAAGACACATATTAATAGGTACACAAATCACCAATCAGAAAGGATATTGGTGAGGAAAAGTCACCATCCTTTTAACAAGGACACTCATTCACCTTAGAGTATATGGCAGCCTTCCCAGGTACTCAACCATGAAACAGGATATTATACCTGCTTCCCTCATCAATAGACTTGAAATCCTGCCATCTGTTTAGTCACACAAATTTGAACTCCCAAGTCCCTAGGTCCTCTGGATGCCCCTATGTATCATTGAGCCTTTACTCAAGAAGTTCATTGACGTGGTTCTTTCCTGGTCATTTTCCACATGTGCTCTGAGACATCTTTTAAAATTCAGTGTTGGCTAGTTAGTTGTTTGTATTTTGCATGCTATTATGTCTACTCTATACCCAAAAATACTATCAAATTTTTACTATAGAAAATTAAGAATCATTATTTAAAATAATAGTAGTTTCAATGGATACAACTATACACCACCAGCTATGAGATACTTATTCCCCTAGTTTTTGAATGTTGATACTGAAGAGTTCTCAGTGAGTCTGTCTACACAACGTACCAAACATTGCATTCTGTTACCTAGAGCAACGCTGTGTTCAGTAGTTGGTTTAAATGAGACTGTGAAGATCTTTATAATGCCACATGACTCTGTGTTTACGGACTCATGTTTGAAGTAATGGGGATTGAATCTAGGGCCTTGGGCATATTAGTCAAGTGCTTTATTAACAAAATATATACCCAGTTCTAGAGCCTTTCACATGACTTCATTGTATTCCAACCTCGTCCTCTGCTAGATCCTACCTTCTTACTCTAATAATACCTAGAAATTGGTTCTGAAAACTTCCCTCTGAGCGCTTCCTATATGCAAATTTTTAATTGCATGCCTGCTTTTTGGGGGATCCCAATCTGAAATAGTGCCAGAAATATTTGGAAGAAGCAATCCTAAATTGGGAGATCTAAAACCAAAATCAAATTCTATAAATCTTGGCTAGCTGGCAAGGAGGATCCTGTCACTAAGCTTGATGCATAGATGTCTTTCGTAGATGATCATAGCACCATTGTTAAATTTTCTACTTATGAATTGGATGACACATTGAAAGAAAAATACATTGTAAGAAAGGCAGAATAATTTTTACTATAAAGACTGTGATGTTCTGTAGCTGTTATTAGAGGCAACTGATTCTTTGAAAATGATAATGAAACAGAAGTGGTGAATCATTAAGCACTAAATGCAAAGTATAGACTTTGTCAAGGTCAATGTATTAAAATACTGTCATTTCCTATAGCTAAGGAGCTTTCTGGGCTTTCCACTGTTAGATCATCCACTTCAATTGCCATAATCTCACTGCAGTTGTGGATAAGTGTAACGGTCTGTGGATGTTCTGGCAGTCGTCTTAACCTCAGGCTACAACTATCTCCCTATTATTTCAGACTCTTTGCATCATGAGAAGTTGATATATGAGAGTTAGAGATGTTGTTTACAGTTGGGACAGTGAGCAACATACTTAGCACCAAGTGATGATTCCCATATTACTTCATCTCTGTGGCTTAATTTACTGCCTGTAACATATTTGAATAGCAGAATAATAAGCTAAAAATGAGAATAAAATGAATGTATGCTCATGAAATACTTGTACTGTGGCAGGTGATACTAAATATGTGCTATAAAATATTAGCTACCTCCTTAGTTTCTCTAAGTCAGCACTGAATTGTGAGGAAAAGTCACCATTCCTTTTGTAAAGACATTTCTTCACCTTAGAGTACATGACAGCCTAACTAGGCACTCAACCATAAAACAGACTATTATGCCCATTTCACTTGTTAACAAACTTCAAAGAGCCTGTCATCAGCTTAGTCACACAAGTTTGAACTCCCAAGTCATTAGTTTCTCTGCCTGGTCCTCCGCACCATTGTGCCTTTACTTAAGAAGCAATTTTTTTTCCTGGTCATTTTCCACATATGGTCTGACTCAGACATCTTTAAAAGATCTTTTAAAAATGTATTGGTCATGTTTCTTAAAGATATTATACTCTTATCCTACCAGTGACTGGTCCTATTTTTAAAATATTTCTCCTTTGTTTGCTTCTTTCATATTTCATTGCTCTAGGATTTCTTTTCACTATACAAATCTGTTCAATTTGAATACTTTCAGATTTACTTTTCAAAAAATAGTGCCATATTAGTAATAGATGACAGCCAAGGCTCTCATCTGAATAGCTAAGCTTTCAGAGCCTGATATCTAGAGAACGTGGTGGCTAGAGATATTTACAGAGATTTGCCCATTGTAAACTCTAGAGTACAGTATATCTTGAGTGTGTTATACATTGCATGAATTTTCTACCCTATGGTTTTTCCAAGACAGCTTTGAATAGTTTACAAAATTAATAACATAAATTTTAGTCAAATGTACTATTTCCTAAATTAATAGAGACTAAGTAGAATATTGGGAGTGTAGATGAATCATAGGGAGTTTTATTAAACTGCATTGCTTTGCCTACCTTACAGTACTTTTTATAATAACCATTTTCCCAAGGTTTCGCAAAAAAGTTAAATATGAACAGCTGGTAAATGCATAGTCAATTCTGTAACTTCCGTGACCAGAATCCATTTCTCACTCCTCCATTTCAGAGCCCTTATTCAAGGCCTGGAGAGATGGCTCAGTAGTTAAGAATTCTCACTGCACTTGCAGCGGATCAGAGTTTGGTACCCAGCACCTACACTGGGTGGTTCACAACTGCCTGTCGCTCCAGCTTGAGGTGATCCAACACTATCTTCTGGACTCCATGGGCATCCGCATGCTCCCAGACACATGCAAACATGCATACACACAAATAAAGCTAACATAAACCTTAGAGAAAAATTAAAGTCCTGGTCCAGATCCTCTTCTTCCATCATCCTAGACTTCACTCTCAGAAAAGGAACTCAAATTCACCAAACCTCGGGACAGCTTAACATCTACACTTCTTGTAGTCTTTCCTCCATGTCAGAGGCATTAAGATCTTTTCCTTATTTGTAAGGCATCAAATCTGATGCATCTTTGAGACTCTAAACTTGGATGTTTCAAGTTATTATTCCTAGAAGGTCATTTCTTGACAGGAAAAATTAAAATAAGCCAACCAACAAAAAAACCTGCTTGATGTTTTTGTTATCCTTGGATAGAAGTTTATAGAAAGTGGCACGATAATATATTTCAAATACTGAGAATTACTGTCATCTTTATGTTCTCTTCTTTGAAGACAGATATCTTCCTTGTACAATGCCTCCAGCATTTATTCAAATCCCAGGAAAATAAACATACTCCATATTTCTCTATTTTCCTTTATAGTCTCAATAAAATAGTATATGGCCTCTTCTGTATATAGGAATTACCAGGAGAATTACTTTAAAAGTACAGTCTCAGTCTCATCTAGAAGATAATTTATTCAATAGATCAAGAAAGGCATTAAGTAATCTACTTTTGAAAGTGACCCCAGGCTGGAAATATAACTCAGTGGTAGAACACTTGCCTAGCATGAATTTTTGTAGTGATGACCATTAAAACAACTAAAAAAACTAGAGGTACAGAGCCTCATCCACAATTTTACAGGACTAGAAACTTATTTTTTTTCTGCAAACTCATAGCTGATCATGATGAAAGCAAGTTATTCACAATACATTTGACAGTAATGGAAATACAGTAATTTAACACAAGAAACAGAACAATCAAAAGACCAATTTGTAAGTCAGTAAATACTCAGCTATATGGAAATGAACATGAGATATTATCAAATTATATAAAAATTATATAAAAATTGCTTTATGAGCCAGGAACTTATGTAAGGTACCGGTAAGCCACGAGCCACGTGGCAAAATAGAGATTAATAAAAATGGGCTAAATATAAGAGTAAGAGCTAGACAATGATAGGCCTGAGCTAATGGCCAAGCAGTTTAAATAATGTAAGCGTCTGTGTGTTCATTTTATGAATGGGTTCGGTCAGGGAACCAGGGACTGGCGGGACTTGGGAGCTGGAGAGAAGCTCTCCAGCAACAAACTTACATGAGTGGTGTTCATGACATAGAGCAGTTTGCATAAATTTCTAGAAAATACCCTCTCCTTCCACCTCAAAATCCAGTTCTTTAAATTATATATGCACAAACAGAATTGCTAACATTTCAGTTTCTGCTTACTGAGATTTAAATGGATTTTCATGGCTAAAATATGTTAAGTAGTCCAAAGTTCATGATATCTACTTGGCATTACTGTCCCGTTTTGTGGAGATGAGTTAAAATAGCAATTGCATCCCATATAGTCACTGGGATAAAATAACCTCTGAGAATATTATCCATGCTGCAATTGTAACTTGATTCCAAGACATCAGAGACTGAAACATCAGGAGATTCAGTGATAGGAAAAAAGAAACATTAAATTGAGATCATATTTCATTTCACAAAAACTACTAATGCACATATACAAGAATTTTCAAATTGTCACACAGATTGATTTAGATTTTGGAGCACAAGGTATATTACTCTCCTTTAAGAAACTCAACAATGTACCGAGCAGCTCTCAGAGGGTGAACATGTTTACTTATGACACTGTTCACTATTCTAATATGAACTTACTGAGGGATGTTGGTAACCAGGAAATTAACTGCTTCAGGCCTCCTTACTGTTTTAAATATCAGTAAGCCCTAAAAAGCCTAGATATAACATGATCTAAATTCAAAGAGATCACACAATTTTTTGCTACTCTAGAAATGGAGTCAAATACCCTTCACAGGAGTGTTAGTTGTTTTCCTCAAGAGAGAACTGCTGTGGGATGGTCTGTATATCAAATTGCTCTGATTGGTCAATAAATAAAACACTGATTGGCCAGTGGTCGGGCAGGAAGTAGGCAGGACAAGGAGAGAGGAGAATTCTGGGAAGTGGAAGGCTGAGTGAGGGAGACAATGCCAGCTGCCACCATGACAAGCAGTATGTGAAGACGCCGGTAAGCCACAAGCCACATGGCAAGGTAGAGATTTATAGAAATGGATTAATTTAAGATGTAAGAACTAGATAGCTAGAAGCCTGAGCCATTAGGCCAAACAGTTTAAATAATATAAGTCTCGTGTTTACTTGGTTGGGTCTGAGCGGCTGTGGGACTGGCGGGTGACAGAGATTTGTCCTGACTGTGGGCCAGGCAGGAAAACTCTAGCTACAGAGAACACAGAAAGCACTTTATCTTCACTTGGAAGACTCTGAGTGAGAAAGATTTGCTCACATATAAGAAAGTACCACAGACCTCAGTCTTCTATACTGCAAGGAAGCCTAAACTAGACTTGCAGTCATGGGAAGAGAGTTAAGGCCAAGCAAGGATTGAATGCTCTAGCTTATTAGGCCACTAGCCAGACTGGTGCATGAAGGAACTCATGTGACCCTTCTCTAGCTACCAGGTGACTACCATCACAATAGGAGACCCCACACACAAATTATCCAGTGAAGAAAGGAAATGAAAGAAGAGAGAGGAAAACCAAACCAAAAGAAAAGTCATAATCTAGGCGATCCAAGGCAACCCAAACCATTAAGTTTGGAATGTTTTATTATATAGATGTATAGAAAAATATCAGAGACCTCTCAGTTCCAAAGCAGACATCCTAAATGGATTCAACAGAGTTCCTATGTTCTGTCAGCTCTTATTAGGGGTTCTATAATAGAGAGTAATTTAAAGATCAAGAGAATATTTGAACTTTTGTCTCCATGATGTTTGTACTATTTATCAGTAGTAGTGACTGAGGAATTCAGTTATGAGTTTTATTATCAGCTGAATCCACACAAGCCGTGTTCATTTGGTTGAGTCCAGCCTCCATCTGAGAGCATGACAGATTGTTGACTTACCTGTGTTTTCTGTACTATAAGAGGGAAATGATTTGGGGTTGGTTATAATAACCTATTCTTCCAAGTTCACCTTCCTTAATTTCCTATTAATATTTCACCAGCTGATATGGGAAGAAAGAAGCTTCAAAGTGTGATGAAATTTAGAGGCAAATTTTCATTTTAAAGGGAAAACATATTATACTTTAACTCGGACATCTGCCTCTTTGTTGTTATTGTACCTGTTGTCATGCACTGAATGTGTAAATTAGGAATTAATGTTAATGTGACAATACTTTAAAAGAACCCCACTTAGGTATTCATTATTGTTTTCTACTATACATTTTGTTAGTATTTTTTTTTCTGGAAACATCTTTGAAGGTCCGACATGATCATTTTTGAAGACAGGTAATAAAAATAATTGTAGACCTGCCTTTTGTAGATACAGCTGTTTTTGTTTGTTTGTTTGTTTGTTTGTTTGTTTGTTTTTTGAGAGCGGTCAGTGCTTTTAATTCTGGTCAAGATTTCACAAACGGAGGGCCAAGAAGGCCAGGCCCCCTCGACCCTGGCCACTCTTGCATATGTTATCATTTAAAAAAAAAAAAAACTATGAAAAGGCAGCTCTCTCCTGATCGTGGAGTTGATCTGACATCAATTAAATGTGTCTAAGCATGTGGCACAGCTCTGAAATTGTACCAAAAGGATCTGGAAGCACTTGGTTCATCTGAGGCAAAGCAAAAGGCCATGGAAGAGGACGGCCTCTTGGGGCCCTCAAATCTCCGAGTCAGCGTTCATGCCATTGATCAGGTAGTCCACCTGGGTGTAGTCCTTCTTCTTGTAGCTCTCATAGGCTTTCAGGGCAAACATCACCAGGACTGCAATGAACAGGGTCACCTCAAGAGCGAGCACCGCCAGAAGTAACATTTTGTTCACCAAGGATGGGGTCAGGGGCTCAGTGGTGACCACTAGGTACTGGCCTTGGGTGCTGAGCTGACATGAGTCTGTGGTTGGCACCTTAGGGTCCCCTGGAGCTCCTGGGTGTCAGCCCAGCAGAGGCAGTACCAGCTGTGGCTTTGGTCTCCACCTGCTCTGTTGTCAAGGGTGTGCCTGGCCCACCTGTCCCTTGGGTAGGTAATGTAGGGCTTGACTGTGTGGGGGATGTGGCTTCCACTTCAGGGGTCGGGCTGGTGGGAGGCACTGGCACTGTGCTGGCAGTTGGCTCCTTGGTTTGTATCTGGGTGGTGGTCACTACTGTAGAGGACACTGAAGTCACAGGGCGGGTGGTGGTAGGCTCCAGGGTGGTATTTAAAGGACTAGGTATTGATCTCCCTGTGCTAGGCACTGGCTGTCCTGTTGTCACCTGGATAGTGGTACCTCGTGTCGGGGCACCTGAGGTGGGTATGGGGTTCACGGTGGATGCATTAGCAGGTGTACTTTTGCTAGTACTCAGAGTCCCTGTGGGACCGCTTGTGTTTATGGTGCCTGCATCAACAGTCATGATGTATGGGGCCACTGTTGCCACTGTGGCTGTTCTTGGTGATGTCCTGGCATTTGTACTTGGCACTTCCGCACGTGGTGTGCTGAGATAGGAAAGCCCAGCAGTGGTGATGGGTAGAGTCTGCCCCACAGACGAGGGGCCTGATGATGTAGGCGGTACAAGAGTCCTGGAGGTCACACTGTCCGTAGTGCCCTCTCTGGTTGTTGGAGAGCTCCTGTTAGTCCAGTGTGGTGTCATCTCCACTGTCACATTGGTCAAGTTCAGGCTGGCTGCCCAGGTCCCTGTGGTCGATGTGACAGAAGCAGGTGGCACTGTGGCTGTTCTCTCGGTCGGTTTATCAACCCTTAGATCTGTGTCCCTAGGCATCCTTTGCTTTACCGCCTTAGGCCACATCTTGGTTGGGACTAAGTGTCGTGGCTCCTCAGACACCACATGGCTTCTAGATAAGAGCACAGCACGGAGGAAATCCAAACCAGCACCAGGGCTGTCCACATCTTGGTGGTGAGCTGGAAGCAGGGCTGGTGGTCTCTGAGCCTCTCAGCCGGCCAGAGAGGCTCTTCAGGCTATCAAACAGTTACCTTCTGCTTGGCCCAGGGATCAGAGGCAGCTGTTCAGTGCCGACTGGGAGGCCAGGCTGATGTCCTCCTTGGGCAGCTGTGGGCTTGGCATCCTGTACCTGCCATACTAAGTCTGGCTTTGCAGGTGAGAGCGACTGGGCAGGGCACTCCCAGGCCATGGCATTCGCTGAGGCACAAGTAGGACAGAGGCAGATGCTCCTCTGCGGTGTGGGACACACCCGGGCGCGGCAGGCCTGTGGCCCTCGCACCGCAGCGCAACCACTTCAGCGATTCAGCCATTCAGCCCCGCACGGGGACGTGGACCGCAGCGACACCCAGTTCGCTCAGCTCGGGGGGTGAGCGCTGGGCCCCACCCAGACCGCCCCGGAAAGACTTTTTTTTTTTTTTTGAGGTTGATCTTCATAGCTCAGACCCACCTGGACCTCTCTGTGTAGAAAGGCCAACTTTGAATTCATGATCCCCCTGCCTCAGCATGCAAGTGTTAACATTGCACATGTGTACCTCCACACCTGGCTCCTGACTGGTGATAAATTTCAAAGTGAAGAAAATGAAAAGATTCCAGCTACAAGCTGCATAATACATCAATATGTATGTAGAGAAAAAGAATAATTGCACATCGTTGGTGGGAATATAAATTAGTATAGACATTAAAAGAGCATAGAATTTCTCCAAAAAAAAAAAACTAAAGCTGCCAAATGATCAAGTAATTTCACTCCTAGGTACATATACAAAAGCAGATAAAATAAGTGTAGCAAAGAGATACCAACATGTCTGTGTTTACTGCAACACTACTCATAATAGCTCTGAGACAGAATCACAGTAGTTGGACATCCATGGGTAAATGCTTAATGAAGAGGTGCTGTATAGACACAGTGGAATACAAATTCACAAAAGATTGAAATCCTGATATATGCAGAAAAAAGGATGAAATAAAAGAACACTTTGTTAAGTGAACTAAATCATATACAGAAAGAATATATTGTATGATGCCTTTCATAAGTAGAAGTTTAAAAAGAGGTAAGTTCAATGTCCAATAGACATTGCTAACAGTTTGGAAGGGAGAGAGGAGTAAAGTGAGATGGAATAATGGATGTGAAGTCAGAGGTAAATATACAGAATACATTCTAGTGTTTCACAACATAAAGAAAGGATTTCAAGTATATACACTTCTGCTAGAGCACTCAATTTAATGAAATAATAGCATTTCTGGGTGAAATGGGCTCCAGTACAATGATAGTAGGTGACTTCAACACACAATTTTGATCAGTGAACAAATCAACCAAAGAAAAGCAACATACAACCATCAGAGCTAAAGTCTATTACTCTGAAGATTCAATGGATCTAACATATTATTTAGAGCACATTTTATCCCTAACTGCAGAAAGCATATTCTCTTCATCAGTGTATGGAAAACCATCTACATGAGACCACATATTAGACAATAGAAAAATCTCAAAAAAAGTAAAAATTAAATTCCCACATATCTTTCCTAACTTGAAAGGGATAAAGCAAAATTGTTTTTGAAAGAAAATTTAAGTTACACAGATATAAGAGGAGTAAAAAGCCCACTTTGAAAGAATCAGCCACTGAAAATATCAAAGTGAAATTAAATGGTTTCTTTAAAGCAAATGAAAAAGAAGATGTTCTACTCCAAAACATATTGGATATAGCAGAAACTGTAGTATGACAGGCTCTTATAAAGATAGATACCTCAAAATTAGAGAAAACTTTCAAGTAGCCAACCTAATTATGCACTCAAGAAGTAGAACACCAAGCCATACTCTCAAATTAGGGAAAGGAGCAAAATAATGAAGAAATAAATGAAATAAATCTAAACAAGCCCAGTATAAAAGACCAATAAGCAAAGAGTTAGTTTATGAAGACAATAAACTATATGAGAGAACATGCAAACAGACTAAGCAGGAAAGAAAAATAATCCATTTCCTTTATCTATAGATACAAGGCTGGCATAGTATGCTGAACACAATACATTACTGGTAAATGTTGGCATGAATTAGCAGTAAAAGTTGTAAAACTTTCTATCCAGTTAGTCCTTATTTCTGTGGCCTAATTTTATTTGGGAGCAAGAAATTAAGTTAACACTCTAAAATTTGCACTAAGATAGATTTTATATAATATTCTATCTAATCATGTGTATTTTGTATTGATTTTTAAGGTAATATTCACATACTTATACCACAAGAATCTAAAAGCTGTGTCCTTTTACACTTTATGTGAAATTGTTGTAAGAGTAAAATATTCAACAATAAGATGCTAAATTGGTCAAATTTTCATCATGAGGCTGACTTTATTTAGCTTCTGAGTTTCCATGTGTATCTTCATTTTCCTACCATAAGCCAACCACATTTCTTGGACATCAATAGCTTTCCAAAACAGTAAAGTATCTTTTTGGTATTTTATTAGTATTATAACTTACCTCTCATTTTTTAGTATCATATTCTAATTTGGGAATTGTGGGAGTTTTTTTTACATTAACCCACACCTAATGAGAAAGTATTTAATCCAACAGACATGTTAAGCCTACATTATTAGCCATAGTGACAATAGTACACATCTAATTTTGTTTTATGTTGCTTCATTCTATGATACTCATTCTTTCTGTCATCAATTAAGTTTCCTCAAATATGTATTTGATAACTGTCCCTGGTAATCACCTTCTCTGAAGGGCCCTGCTGAACCCTTTAATCTTCCTGGAAACTTATCTTCTCTCAGTCATAATAATGGTTGGAAGACAAGGTAATACAATGAATGTTCTTTGCTTCTGATAGCCGAACTTCCTGCTGGGTTGCATATAGACTAATCAAACTTCAAAAGGCAAAAGGTATCTTTTGTACATCAATGTAAGATACTTTCATGCTAACTATACCTTTCTTCCTTGCTTCTGAAGTTAAAAATTCATCAACAAAATTTAATTATTCTTGATAGAAGACATAAAATAATCGTTAAGGCTATATGGATGGTCCAGACCTCACCTCCTGTGTATTTGGTCCAGTAGTCCTATGGTTCTCTGCAGAATACTAGAGAAAGACAATATGCATGGAAACCTAGAATGAGCAAATTGTTCAGGTCTTCATTGCTCAGATGAGCACATATGAGAGGTCAAACCATACATCTCCCAGACTAGGCAGATGTTTTCCTTAGGATAATGGAACGTGTTTAATAATTATTTAAAGTCCATCATACTCAAGAGTATATGTCAGAGTATCAGAGTATTTTCACAGTGTATGGATGTAAAGAAGACTCAGCAATTATCAACTTTAGTTCAAACTCGGTCTGCTTAAACATTCATCAGAATCTGAGGACCATGATGCAGACCTGAGCCCTCCCTTAACCCTCCGCTGCTCCTCCAAGACATTCCTAGGGGGTGACGTATCCAGTTGGAAGTATCAGTAACTGCATGGCTCACTGCCTCTTTTCATTTACTTAGCAAGCCTGTGGATCTTTGGGGGAAAATGAGAAATGAGTTTCAAAAGAGGTTTTAACAAGTGAATGGCATAGTTTGCACCATGGGAGAAGAAAGGTAATAGGGTAAGTAATTAACATGTTTAGGGATTCATTGAATTTACCAGGCTAAATAAAGGAACCATGGCTTGAGATGTATTGTAGCCAACATCATGCGTGAACACTTCTATTTTCTTTCATTTCTTTCTGAAAATGAACTTGAATCATATTCTTGCAGTCACCTCACAAAGGTGGTGCTTGTGAGAAATTACATGTTATTGAGAGGCAGCACATTGTTATTGAGGTGTGTAATTTAATTTGAAGCAAAAGAACTCAAAGAGAACTTTTCACCCAGACTATGACCCAGTTCTTCTGACAGTGAAGTCTTTACAGGAGATGAGAATATTCCTCTTTCTGAGACTATTTATTGGCCAGGAAATGCACACAAGGTTTGGATAAGGTATTATTTATCCTGTAAATATCTAGTTATAGTCTTCTGTGTTTCCACTCCACTCATTGCACACAGCTCAAAGTCCTCAGCATGGTCTAATGTGCTTTTCCCAGCATGGCTTCTGGCTCCCCCTTTCTCACCACTCCCTCCAGCGGAAAGACTTGACCCTGTCATTCAGTGTACCTACAATCCCTGCAACAAAAGCACATGGTGGGAAGCTTTCTTCCTGTCTTTATCTGCATCCCCATCCCCCACTTTCCATCAACAGGGAGCCCAGGCTTGACCTCCTTTGTTAAGGTAACAGTTCTCATGATATTAAACTTCTTGTTCTGTTCCCACAGCTCCTGTGGCTTTTATAGTTACCAACCACATCCAAAAGGTCCTGTTCCTGGACCAGACCACAGGCTCCTGGGAGATAAAAAAAAACTGTCATCTTCTAGTCCCAACCCCTATCTTCCCATCACTTAGAGCACAGCTGTGTCTGGAATAAAATAGGAGATCCATTATTTTAAATTTTTTGTTAAAACACTTATCTATTTATTTTATCTTTCCATGTAAGACAGGTACTAGAGGCAACTCCTAGAATGGGCTTTCAATAAACTACCTCTTACACTCACAATTTTATGAAATCCTCTTCTATTGTGTTGGATTTACTGAAACATGCCAAGTGATGATCTTGCAGCAGAGATGGCAAGGTGTCACTCTGGTGATATTTTAATTGTGCTGAAATGTGATTTTATTTGTATGTTAATAAATAAAATTTGCCTGGAGATCAGAGGTCGCATAACAAGGTCACATAGTGATAAACAGGAGTCAGGCGGTGGTAGCACATGCCCTTATCCAGTCACATGGCAGGCAGAGTCTATGTGTGGTCAAGGATACAGCCAAGCGTGGTGACACAAGCCTTTAATCCTAGTACCAACCATAGAGAGGTCTGTACAGACAGGCAGTGAGGAGGAAATCATGTGGCTGGGCTTAGAGCCAATGAGAGGGCAGAACAGGAAGGCAATAAAAACGCAAGTCAGGCAGGCGGTGAGGTGGTAAGATAAGGTAGTCATGGCTCTTTGCTAGTTAGTTCTCTGATCTCTTTGGCTATTACCTTTGTATTTGGCTCTGTTTCTTATTTAATAAGACTGTTTAGAAATTCATCTACATGTCACTCTTAAGATTAGGGTACTGAGGGACTGTCATGCCCATCTTTGTCATCTCTTTTCTTTCTGTTAATTCTCTCTGAGGAGCTCAACTACTTGATGGTTAATATACTGTAAATAGGTCCATATGGTGAAGACCTGAATGAAGAACCTGATCCCACTCATGGATGAAATGAAGACATCCATTCTGTGCTCAAAGTACAAAGGAAATTCTGCCAACCATCATCATGTGAATATCTCAAAGGAATTCATCCCCCAGTTGTACTTTGAGAAAACAGCAATCTTGTGAAAGACCCTGAGCTGGAGGCCCTCAGCAAAGTCACCTTTGAATTCCTGACCTCCAGACACTCTATTGTCCTAAGCCTCTTAGACTGAAGATAATCTGTTTCAGAGGAAGAGATAATATACAGAATAAGGAGAAATTATGCTCAATTGTAAAACTCTAAATTACATGTTAGTTCCATGAATTTGGTCCTGTAGCAAAGTAGTTTAGTCTAGAATTTGTGACACTTTTCAAAGCTCAGAGATTCTTTGTACATCTTTCTTTCATTTTACTAATTTCCACTTAATTTAAAAGATACTGATTAAACCTCCAGTCTGAAAAAAACTGTTGAGACATCTGGGTATTCAACAGCAAACAAAATAGCAATATGATTCCCTTTTTTTCGTGGCATAGGGTTATTAAATCAGTCTGTCTACAGAGAGCCATGAAAACCTGGACAGGGGATAGTTGAAGTGACCTGACAGCACTGCACTGGAGAGATCAAAAGGCAGATGGAGACTGCAGAAGATTGGAGGTTTGAAGGACTGCAAGTGACCAACCATGGCAGGCTTTTCCCCTGGGATACCCCTGAGGAGGCCAATGTAGAACACAGATGTATGATACAGTGCGGTGAAAGTGTGGTCACACAGGCACACTGAATCTCAAATAAATGATTGGAATACTTAGCAGGGAGGTTGTGCCATGTTGCACTGTCTGGCACTGGTAGGGAACATGTTCTCCCAGGCTTTCTCCAGAACCCCAGTCACCTAGCTTTATATTGATTTTATGCCATACTTGAGCTTTGCCTTCTGGCAGCAAGAAGACTGCATGCCTTTGCAAATCAATATCTTCAGGTCACATCTACCCTGGGACCAGTGCGGGTCCCAGTAGGAAGGAACATTTCTGGCATGAACATTATTTAGACTTGGTAGTATATGAAACTGACTTTCAGTCCATTTTATTGCTGCGTTTAATTCTCTACAAGAAAAAGAAAAAAAATCACCCCTAATTTATGCTAGAGTATCCTGATCCCACCCCCATGTCTTGCTTGTTGGACATAGCTCCGTCTGTTGTACCAGCTTAACATAGAGATAGGACATTCCTTGTTGCTTACCCTCCAGAGTCTCCCAAATCCCCAGCACCTGCACATTCTTTCTTTTCGTCCTGCTCTCTTGGAACAATGGAAAGAATGTTAAACTGAGATTCCAGAGACCTAGGAGTTGCAACTCTAAGCTTGCTACATAATCATATGAGTTAAATGGTGTAAGTATACGGACCTGAAAGCATATTCTCCTATGAAGTTGCTCAAGCTTTTCAACCCATTTGTGTGTGTGTGTGTGTGTGTGTGTGTGTGTGTGTGTGTGTGTGTGTGAATTCCTGAGTACTTAGTTCCTCAAAATTACTTCTGGGTTTAAGACGTTGCTGTTTACTCCTTTATCTAGATGTCTACTTTCCTGTAAAGGGGTTGTCCCTACCTTCGCTAACCAAGTTGTTAAACACCTTCCCAAGTTCAACAGATCAGTTCCCCCAAAGAAAGGAGGCTGTGTGGATAGCAGATCTCAACAAATTTGGGGATTTGGGGTAGAGATTATCATCCAACAGCATTTACAGTACTGGCCCTGGAGTCCTTCAGGCTCCTTTCCACAGTTCTGATCAGAACCATGTTTTCACTACGTACCATTTTAAATACATCTCTTAACTCTTCCTTTCTCCAACTCTCTGTCAGCTAGGCCTATCATTATGTCCAAGGATTTCATTTAGGTGCTTTTCCAAACAGAGACACAACTATGTATTCTGAATTGTAAACCTAAGCAGATCAGAAAAACAAGCAAGACAAAGACACTATGTTCTGTCACTTTTTTTCTTTCTCCTATGAAATGCTGAAATAAAAAGTATAAAGATAGGTCCCTCTTGACACTCTTTGTGCTAACCCTCAGCAGCATAAAGCCATCGCAGTTAGCTTTACATTTAAATATAAATGTGTTTCCCCATGAAACATGTACATTTTTAGGACATAAAAGACATTTAATTTTCATTTCCTTTCTTCCTCTAATAAATATTGCCCAAATTACTTCATCTCCCTTAGCCTTGCTGTTCATTTTGTTAATGTTCAACAATTCCTGAGCCCACATTAAATATCACAATAAAATAAAATAAAATAATAAAATAACCAATAAGGCAGTTTCCTTCCACATATTATAACTGAGCTTCCTTTATATAGATAAGCACAACTCATTTGTGTGTAGCATATATTCAGTGTGTGTGTATGTGTGTGTGTGTGTGTGTGTGTGTGTGTGTGTGTGTGTGTGTATTTAATAGAACAAAAACGGAGAATGTGTTTACATGTGATTCTGGGCCTCTGTATAGATTTTTCTGAAATATTTCCCCCCATAGGTTTATTTTTGTATGGTCAAATCTTTTCCATGTTCAGCACCCAAGTCTAACATAATACCAATTATTAACAAAAAAAAATGTTGCTTCTCTATTTTCAAGGTGTTCCTCCACCGAGAACTTCCACAACATTTTGTGTTTCTGTAATACCTACATGTGCAGTCACTTATTCCAATTCTAAAAAGCTTTCCTGAGCTGAAGAGATGTTGCAGTGAATACAGCATTTGCCATGCAGACGTGAGGACCCCCAGTTGGAATTCCCAGAGCCCATGTAAAAGTGTGACAGGGTAACGCATATCTGAAATCTCAGTACCTATAGCATGATGAGACACAGAGACAGGAGACTCCCTTCAAGTTTCTGGACCACCTAATCCAGTGTACAAAACCAGCAGCATAAAAAAGGAGGGGGCCAGGAGGTGATGGCACACACCTTTAATCCCAGCACTCGGGAGGCAGAGCCAGGCGGATCTCTGTGAGTTCGAGGCCAGCCTGGTCTACAGAGCGAGATCCGGGACAGGCACCAAAACTACACAGAGAAACCTTGTGTCGGGGGAAAAAAAAGGATCCTCAAAATACTTTATTCTTTTATTTTACTGTGATAAAAAATAGGGGCTCAGGAATTGCTGGGCATTACCAAGATGAACAGCAAGGCTAAGGGGGATGAAGTAATTTGAGCAATATTTATTAGATTAAGAAATAAAACAGAAATTAATTAAGTGTCTTTCAATGTCCTAAAAATATACATGCTTTGTGGGAATATACATGCAGGATAAAGCCTAACGTTTGAGGGAGGATGTCCTCAGATCCCCGTGTCTATCATGTAGCAACATGTCTGTTGCATTTATACATGTGAGTACACATGGGCGCAAGTATCACACATACACAGATAAAAGTTACGTGCCTCCTTTTAGAATGCTGATAATTTGAGAAAGATATCCCCAACTGCTTGTTTTACACTCCTTTAAGGTCTCGGGTGCCATGCCGGCACCTTCCATGTAGAAAGAATGGATTTCAGCACATGTTCGTAATTTCATCAGAATTCCACGCTCAGAATCTCAGATCTTCTTACACTCCATCACTTCACATGTTAGTGCCCAAGTTTATATTTTTTCACAGCATATTTCAGTTCTCCTCTTTAACCTTTTCATCAATAAATCAAATATTCAACCTACCCATGTTATCATACTGTTTTGGCAGCTCTAGAAGTATATTCTAAAAGTTCACAATTGATTCCGAGGCCAAAATAATTTCCACCCTGGATCGTGGAATATTCTCCATAACCTCATTGGAAGGGTTAATGACTTCTTCCATCTCCTTTCCATCACAATAAAATCTTCTCCTTAGTTTCCAAGCAGCCATGATCAGCCACAGGTCCAAATGTCTCTACTTTACCTACTTGTTCCTACAAGGAAAACTGGAAATAAATAATAAGGAATCTTTTTTTTTTGCCATTTTACATTTGTGTTTTACATTTGTTGTACCCCTATTTCCACTAAAGATGAAAAAGAGACACATTAAAAACTAAAATTTGAAAATTATAATAGAGGTATGGAATACTAATATTGTACCCATTGCCAAAAAGACAGCCACAGTGTACCTGCAGGCAAGAGGTTCCTCCCAGTTTCTCAGCTTTGGAGGCTTTTAAATAGAATAATCAAAAATCATAGTTTAGGATTTGTACATAGAAATGTGTCTATGGTTAAAAACTTAAGATATGTGTTAATAGGGGGTATTCAGAGAAAGAGTTCTCTTAGTTTATGAAAATAACTTCAAGTCAATATGACAAAATACAAGGAGATGAAGAAATTTTCAGCCAATATTTCATGATGACTAAGCCTATTGCCTGTATTATTGAAATACTATTGCCTTTAATCCACAGGCAACATTGTGGGTAGGGCATGGTAACTGGAGCATGGACTGACATTATCTTCTTAGAATTGGTTTATGTCTGTTCAGTCATGTGATTCTATAATTAAAATAAGAATAAAGAAGTTTTAAACTTCCTCTTGGCATCCAGACTCCCTCACAAAGCTTCCTATATATCTACCTTTTATTTCTCCAGAGGAATGGATCTTTGCTGCCTTCGTGGTACTGAAACTACATCTCATGGTCTGAAGCTTATTTAAAATGGACTTTCTCATAGTTGGACACATGGCAACATGGCTACCCCAAATTATAATTCTGAAAAACTTCAGAACCACAACTTTAGTCTGATGTTATAAACTAGTTTTAATTTGCCAGTTACTTGTAATTCTGTCTTCTCAGGTAACTGAGAAATGAATTACTTCTTCTAAAAATGTGGGATTGGCTGCCTAATGAGGAAAATATTTTCACGTCCAAACACTGGAAGAACTTCAGGTGACCAAGGGCCAATCTACTGTCTACCCAAGGATTTAATTGTTCTTCTCCAATCTGAATAAAGAATCCCTGAGACAACAGTTTAGATGTTTGAACTGAGAGGTCACTTGGGATGAGTAATCTTCGTTTTGTCCAAGTATTCACAGAAGAGAAGATGCTTTGTTCTCTTGGCTGGAACAAAGCAGACACAAAGAGTTAGTTCTAAAGAACTCCAGCTCCTCAGACCATTTCCCATAGAGCCAAGCTGAGATTTTCTTCTGTTTCTCTTAACGTGACCTTCTTTTTCAACTTTCCTCAAAAGGGATTTCATCGCCAAAGCATCTTAACTAAAACACAAGACAAGACTGTAAAAAAAAAATAAAATAAAAATCTTGCTATGTGTGGAAGGAAATATACTGTACAATTGAGGCAGATTTCTAGACCTTTTCTCCTAAACAGTAAGAAAGAATTTCTTCTACCTGGAAGAAAGACCTCAACAATTTGACAGTATTACAGCCCCTTATTATCTACCATAACTGATATATTAAATAGAAATTACTTAAGCATTGTTTCCTTTTTTAAAAAATTAAAGGAAATATTACTCAAACTAATGACTATTTTAACCAATCAAAGAGTTCAGGGAAAAAGCTTAATTAAATCTATTTTCTTTCTGACTTTCAACCAACTAAGTCACATGGCTATGGGCAGTAACTTTCTCTCAACAAGGCTCAGTCCTTTCATCTAAAAATAAAAAGGTTAAATTAGATGTCATCAAAGATTCCTTCAACCATTAAGAAATTATAGTTCTAAATTCATAGGAGATTACCTGTGCTGCCCAAGAAAAATTATGAACAGTTGCAATTAGATTTTTCCTAGTTTTCAATTAACTTGCTCAGCTGTAAGCATTGTGATAAGATTGCAATATAATTGTGATTAATGGTTGTTATCATTATGATAATTTTTATCATAACAAATCCGGAGGAGAAATCTTACAACATAAAGAGGACAGAAATGCACAGGCTGCTGCTAATATCAATAACACTTTTCATTTATAAAGAGTTTTACAGCTTAAGCAAATAGTCTGTGGATTTATCAAAGTGGTTCTCACATCTCCTTTATATAATGTACATGAGTAAAGTAATGATCGTAAAACTGTGAATATTTCAAGGCAGAATCATGGGAACTCACTGATGAAGATTTCCAGTTTGAGGGAAGGAAATCAATATGATTTCTAGTAGGTATTGTAACAACAGAAAAGTTCTAACTACTTTTCTGTTGTGGTAAGAAAATAACCCAACGAAAGCCACTTAGGCAGGAAGGTCAAGGTCATCATTGCAGAAAAGTCACAGCAGCAGGACTTTGAAGCAACTGGTTACATTGCATCTACAATCAAGTAGGAGAGTGATGAATACTTGTATGCAGCTCAGTTTCTCCTTTTTTACACAATCTGAGATCCCAGTTCAAGGAATGGTGTCACTCACCAAGTGAGGTCTTCTACACTCAATTAACCTCGTCAAATTATCCCATACAATCCTATCCAGAGGCCTATCTTCCAGTTGACATTAGATCTCATCATGATGACAACTGAGATTAACCATTACAGGGCTATAGATCAAGGATCATTTCAAAATCTGAAGAGAGCTGGAAAAGTTCAACCAGCAAATGCATATGTGTGCAACTACTGATATTAAAGTTCATGGAAAGAGCTTCCCTGCATCTTTCAATATTGACCCAGATTCTATCCCTAAGGTACTCCTGTGCAACTTGGGAACTCACCTAGTAAAAGTAAAAGAAAATTTCCCCTGATGTCTACATAGCTAGATGGGAGATAAAGTATTTATTTTTATTAAGTTGTAGCTACATATTAGTCTGTATTATTTTCCATTTGATTCTAATAATAGCTCTATAAAGTCAGAAATAGCTTCACTTCTTCTTGAAGGTCAGAAAGATCTACCAACATGTCACACAAAAAGAAATCAATGAATAGAATTTAAATTTTGGAGTCTCTGTCTGATAGGAATATCGATCGTCCAGGACATCACACCAACAACATAGTAACACATTGTTTGGAAAGTAGAAATGTTTGGTCAGTCCCTGTAATAACTGAGCTTAAGTATCTAGGTGGCCATCTTTGCATAACTACCTCCTGAAAATTCTTAATAAGAGATGAGGAGACAGGATGTAGGAGTGAAGAGGCACCATTGTGTTATATGTGGTGCTTGGTTTATACCAGGAGGATATCTTGCAGTAAGTAGAAAAACAAAGTACGACCCCCAAAAACCCATACAGATAAGCCAATTGGAAGAGATGCTTTATCTCTTAGGCCAGAAGCAAAGAGGACGCTGTCATGCGTGAAGGAGTAGGAATATAGCCAACACCTGTCTCCAGCGAAAATGAAGTCCTTTACTCTTCTGAGCCTTTGTGGTCTTTCTGCTCATTTGTGTGCTAAAGTAATAAAGCAGGTCCTGATATTGCCTTCTAAAGGCAGACTCCCGAAGCAGTCTGCTTGGGAGCATTGCCTAAGAATTTCTGCTGCCTGAGTGGAGGGAAGAGGAAATCTGTTCTGAAGACGTAAGACCCTATCTTTCAGTTTGTGTGTGATACCACCCACCAATATCTGCTGCAAACCAAGTGCTTCCAACATGCCACAGAGCAGGAGTCACCTGGGAGCTTCTACACATGCTGCTTCAGGGATCTGTTCTTAAGGCTTCAAAATCTCAAGCAAACTCCAGAAATCTATCTATAATACAGTATTTATCATCCACCCAACCAGCCACCCAGGCATCCCTCCATCCCTCTATTTTTGTTAATCCCCAAGGTGATGCTGGTGAGTTGGTGTAATACTCCATAATAAAAAAAAAAAACACAAAGAAAGAGGTAAACAGTTCAGACTTCTTATTTAAAATATCCACTGGAAAAAAAAAACCACTCAAAACTAAATTCCAAGTCTAGAATATGCTATAATACATTTGAAGTTGGATAACATTTTCCTGAAGACAGCTTAGAATACAAGCCACATGCATATTTGGTGAGAGGTCATGTGTATTTGGTAAGAGGTCATGTGTTATTCATCAGATATGCCATGGTTTGCATCTGTGGAGAGAGGGTGGTGTTGACAGGGTTAGTGGGGAGGAGGAGGTGTGAGTGACTGGTATGTATTCCGTACATGGGCGAAATTGTGCAAAAGCGAATTTGATTAATAATGAAAAACACACGCACACAAGTCACTGCTTTTCTTTTGTCTAGTTAACAGGTCCTCCTCCACACTTGATTCCCTGCTTGGGCTGAGCCTGAACTTTCCCTCTGGGAGTCACAGCATCCAGAAAGAACAAGGTATTTTTGTGCTGAGTAATTCATCCAAAGAATTCATGTCTAAATTGCCCTTCTCCATAGCACATGAGCTCTGGCTAAGTCAAATCTTTTCTGCTTGAGTTTCCATCCCTGATTTACCTCTGGTTTTAGTTACTATTTCTATGATAACTTTGACTTTATACACCCTTTGATAGTTGTTATTTTCTCTAGAGGTGCTGCAGTAATGCATTCTGATGCAATCATGTAGTGCGACCATTGTTAAAGTTAAAATAATGGAAACATTGGGGAATGCAAATAATAGTGATTGCAGCTGGGTCATGGAACTGCTAAGCTAATTAGATAAGAGGAAGAACAGTGCTTTGGAAAAAAAAAAACAACAACAACAAAGCCCATGGTAGTAGGCTATGACAGGATCCCACTCAGCTCCACCTGATGAGCACACATGAGGCACATTGGTTCTTTCTCTTACTAAACATTGTAGTTTATATGTAGATATATCATTATACACATTCCTGCATCCAATGCATCTAATTGTCCTATAAAGTCCACTTCTAAGAAAGCTTCTGCTTCTTCAAGGAAGGAGACCACTCTACACAGTCCCAAGGGACACACAATATGTTTACATTTTCAAAACTCTTTCTTTGTACTGTGTAGACTTGCAGACATTGCCTCTTTTTAGAAGTTAAGCTGGAATTTCTCCTTTAACAGAATTGGTGTGTAAAAGAAAAGTTTGGAGAGCAACCCTGGTGATGATGGAGGAAATCATGATTGTTCCTACAGATTGATGCTGGGATTCCTATCTCACATTCCCTCCAATCCCAAACACACAGCAGGAGAGATGGAGTAGGCAGAGACTTAGCAAGCTGGTTGGTAGAGGCAGCCCTTTGTGTCACACCTCATTGGGTCCACTCTCTGCTTTGGGATTGTAGTTTGATTTCTACTCCTTACCTGCTGCTAAAAGTAAGATTAGTGTTGCTTGGATCCTAACAGCTCTGCTGTGGATATCTGTATGCTGTGAATGTGTTGCTCTGATTGGTTAATAAATAAAGTGCTGATTGGCCAGTAGCCAGGCAGGAAGTATAGGCAGGTCAAAGAGAGATGAGAATTCTGGGAACAGGAAGGTTGAGTCAGGAGTCACCAGCCAGACACAGAGGAAGTGAGATGTAGAAGTACTGGTAAGCCACAAGCCACAAGGCAACTTATAGATTAATAGAAATAGGTTAATTTAAGATATAAGATCTAGCTAGCCAGGAGCCTGCCACGGCCATATAGTTTATAAGTAATATAAGCCTCTGTGTGTTTACTTGGATCTGAGCAACTGTGGGCCCAGGTGGGACTGGAGATAACTCCAGCTACACAGCTCCCTCGGGGGAAGGGGTGAGAAGGCACGGTGTCAATGATACAGACACCAGGAGTCCACTGAAAGCAAATAACAAACTCATTTATTCAATAACAGGGAAGGCCTTACGTACCCTCCTCCCACAACCCAGTCTGTGTGCTTGTCCCTCATTGGCTGGGCACAATCAGGAACTCTGATAGCTCCTGTTGCTAAGCCTTCAGGCAGACTCCAGGTTGGCTCTTAAGGTGTATGTTATGTGCATGCCTTGGCAACTGGTCTGAACCAATTTCCTCGACCCCATGGGCCTGTGCTACTACAGAGTGGCACACTCTACCTGGGCTCTGACAGGAGTTCCTCTGCCTTGGGAACATTAGAACCAGGACTGTAGCCCTGTTGGGATTTCCTTTGGCATCATCAGAGCTCCTCTCCAAAAAAAGTGTTTTGTCACACCCACTGTAGGAAACAGAAAGAGTCCACATTTATTTCAAAGAAGGAACACATTCTGCAAGTCTATACAGTACAAAGAAATTGCTTTAAATTTTGGAATATATGATGTGAAAAACAGTACTAAAAGACACTAAAAGCTCCAGATAAAAACCAAAGAATGATTACTCTAGGATTTAATAATCTTTTTTTATTCATTAAATTTTTCATTTATTTTATATCCCAATCACAGTTTCCCCTCCCTCTTCTCCTCCTGTTCCCTCCCCTGACCTCCCCTCTTTCCTCTCCCCGATTCACTCCTCCTCTATCTCCTTTCAGAAAGGGGCAGGCCTCCCATGGGTGTCAACAAAGCATAGGACAGCAAGTTGAAGCAGGGCCAAGCTCCTTCTGCATCAAGGCTGGGAGAGGCAACCCAGTATGAAGAATAGGTTCCCAAAAGCCACACAGGACATAAGAAAAATGGACAAAAGACATTAATTTAAATATGTAAAAATTAAAATTATCCTGTAAGATAGAGGCTACAAAAAAAAGCAAATAACAGAATGTGGACAAACCAGCCAGTTACTCAAGCTTCAGTTAACTCAATTGAGTTAACTCCACACTGTGTGATAGGGTATGGCTACTCTAGATTCAGTAGGACCACCACATAGAACATATAGAGTTTCCTTCCTGGGAACCAAATTCCTTGATCTCACTGACACGTTTTTATGAAACAGCCTGGCAATTCCAAAAGGTTGCAGCTTCAATTTACAGCCAGTAGTAATTGATTACTAGTTAGTTCTGGACCCATTCACAGGCAAGGGGTCAATATCCTGTGGTGTATTTCCTGAATGCCACCCTTAATATGTGTTCAAAGGAGCTGGTCCTTGCAAATTTTCACTCCAGGCCAGCATTCTTGGCTCCTGCTAAATCACAGGGTAGCAGAAGTCACAGAACAGAAGCAGGAAGTTAGTCCAACCATGTAGGATTTGATACAATTTGTCCACAGGAACAGCCCTTTTGTTGAAAAAAAATAGATTTGTTTTGTTTTGTTTTGTTCGATACTTTGTTAATAATAGTTGATGTTCAAAAGGATATATTTGAAGAATAATTAAGGATAGAGTTTAGATTATATTCTTAAATTTTGTGTGAAAAATAACATTCTGTATTGTGTGTGTGTGTGTGTGTGTGTGTAAGTCTTGATTGTTAAATATGTTTCTAAACATATGCCATTGACGTTATCATGATGCAGGTGTTTGATGTACACAGGCTTTATCAAGGTGGAGAAGCCAATATTGAAGACAGTAAAGGGACTTGACTCACCACAAATAATTTAACAGGTTATTATTGGTAAGGATGAAATTAGAAATTTTGAGATCAGAACTCACTGCCCTGAATCCTTGGTCATCTCATTACCTATTTTTTATTAAATTATAACACATATACGGTATGTTTCTAGGTAAAGATTCACACATGTAAATAATGTGCATATATATATATACATATATATGTATATATGTCATAAATATATCAGACCACATTAAATTTGAATTAGAGTAGACTCACAATTTTAAAATGCAAAGCAAAGCCCAATATCTGCAATTCTGTTTTTTACTTCTATTTATTCATCTCAAAAATGCATAAAATGGTATGTCCTTAACAGAGCTACTATGTAAATGAACTCATACACATTAAACACACGAAGAAAAAAAATGGGATTTCATGTCTAATAGAATTTTATGTGAAAATAATATCAGTATAATGTGGTGATATTTTATTTGTGCATTAATAAATAAAGCTTGCCTGGAGATCAGGGAGAAAAGGCCAGCCATTTTAAGTAAACAAAGAATCAGGCAACATATGCCCATAATCCCTTAGCAGGCAGCATCTCTGTGTGTTCAAGGCCACACTAGGGAACAGAGCTAAGCTTGGTGACACACGCCTTCAATCCCAGTACCAGCCGTAGAGACCTAGAAGTCTGTACAGACAGACAGTGACAGAACTGTGTAGGAAGAGGAAGTGAGGTAGCTGGGCTAAGAGCCAATGAGAGGGCAGAAAAGCAAGGCATATAAGCCTGGGTAGACAGGAAGTTGCTCTATTTGGAAGGTGCAGAGTTGGTGAGGTGAGGTTAGCTGGTGGCTTTCTGTATTTCCCTGATCTCTCTAAGGCTTTGACCCAAATTTCTGGCTCACTGTTTTTTATTTAATAAGACCTTTTAAGATAATTGTGAAATTAAGGATAATATATTGTTTTCCATTTAACTCTAAAATTTTAAATATTGGGCTAGACAGTGGTGGCAGATGCCTTTAATGCTAGCACTTGGGAGGCAGAGACAGTCGGATCTTGGTGAGTTCAAGACTAGCCTGGTATACAGAGTGTGTTCCAGGACTGGCTCCAAAGCTGCACAGAGAAACTCTGTCTTGAAAAAACAAACAAACAAAAATTAAATATTAAGTATTTAAAATAAATACAAAAATACTTAATACAAGGTCAGAAACATGGATTTAAACAAAGTTAATAGATTGCTATATGTATTCCAGATCATGCTTGATAAAAATAATATAACATTACAGATAATAGCTAAGACCCTACTCTGTGTCTTTGCTTGCTCCTTTTCGAGAAGTAACCAATCTTTTGAGGTCAATGTGTCACCATATCAAGTATATATATATATAATATATATACATAAATATCATTTATACTCCCAAGCTAATATACTATAAAACTATCATTTTATAATTCAATCTGTTGATTTTTTTTAGATATGCATATGCTGATACATGAAACCCTGGTTGCTTTGTTTTAATTTAATTTGCTACATAGCATTTCACTTTATGAGTCAGTTTTATGTACTTATTCATTGTCCTGTTGAGGGATAGTCAGGTAGATTGTTTTCATTTTTCTCTTATTATAAACATGAAATGATTCTTCAGCTACATATTTAAAGGATTTTTTT
>CABHPH010126984.1:0-10804 GCA_902168325.1 Peromyscus nudipes
TGGAAAATAAATATTGTTTTAAATAATAGGAGTGCCCCAGTGTTGAAGACTGCCAAAAGGATGGTGTAAGGTGAGAACAAGATACTCCCCCATAGCCACGTCAGTGAGAAGTGTCAGAGGCTTGGGTTAGGTTATCATGGGCTTAGAAAGCAGGATATTCAGACATGAAAAGGATGAGCTATAACAGAATATGATAGAACATTCTAGAATAAAGGGAAGGCTCTGGAGAACTAAATCACATGTTAGGCTAAGGGAAGGAGCCACCGAGAGAAGAAATCTAAAGACACACTAAAAAGGGGGAATTGTGAGAGCAAAGTTTCCTGAAGTGGGGGGGGGGGGGGGGGCATGTCAGGAGGCAAACACCTCCTTGGAGTCTCGATAAAGATGCAGATGTTTAGGAAAGCAGAAATTAAGGAGCCAATTCTTTGTGAGAAACAACAAAGCTTATAAGTAAACCTTTGTGTTCTGTATGTGATTTAAAGTAGTTGCATGGGGTGGTCTCTACCGAGAAGGATTAGGACAGATTTTGTGTTATGAAAGAAAAAGAATTGGTCAGGGATCTGGAAGCACTGGCCAGGGAAAACACAACATAAATCACGGAGTATCCTGCAACACAGTGGCTATCAGAAGTTATGAAGTTATACCAACACAAAGATGTACAGTTTTGTAAATTTCCCAACAGTATTCAATAGACGGTGAAGCTAGACTTGTGTAAGAGGCATCTGTCATGACCATCAGTGGGGCTGGGACAGCGTGTGATTGAGTATGCTTGAGGCTCTGAAAAGGTTTTGTCTCTAGCATCAAAAACACAAACCAAACCTAAGCGGTAGATGAATACATGGTACTGCTAGGGGAAGAGTTATAATAACAACAGTGAGTTTAGGCTTGTCTCAAAAGAAATCAGAAGACATGTAAACTGAGTAGGCTGAGGAGTAGATGAGTTCAACAGAGAGATGTCAACAGGAGGCTGTGCCCCAGAGAAGAGTGGAAAGCCTGGTGTGTTCATCACTTTTCTGTTGCTGTGATAAAACACTATGACAAAGACAATTTATAGAAGAAAGAATTTATTTTCAGCTTATAGTTCCAGAAGGTTAGAATCTATGGCCATCACGGCAGGGAAGGGTGATAGCAGGTAGGCAGGCATGAGCTGGAGCAGTAACTGAGAAATGACAGCTTGATTTACAAATACGAGGCAGAGAGAGCTAACTGGGAATGACATGAGCTTTTGAAACCTCAAAGCCCACCCCCAGTAACACAACCTCCTCTAAGGCAACACCTCCTAATCCTTCCTAAACAGTTCTACTGCCCGGGGACCAAATACTATAACATATAAGCCTGTGGGGGGCCATTCTCATTCAAACCACCACACTTGGTGTAGGCTTCAAAACAGGAGGAATGTTTGGAAAACAAAGAGAAATAGTATCAAAAGAAATGTGGGAAGTGGGAGATGCTGTAAAGGAGACAACGTACGGGCCCTTTCAGAGGGGAACAAGACATGTGATGTTTCCAGATGGGAAACAGGCTGTGGTTAGGCGCATAAATATCAGGAAGGGGCCGAAGTACCAGCAATATGGTGAGGAAGATAGAGAGGAATGCCCAGGGTAAAACAGAATTGAAGAAGAAGGTACACCTGAGAACTACACAGATGAAAGATCAATGGGAGAGTGGTAATAGAGAGTCAGCCTATCTATGGCACCCAAGACTTTAAAATTGAGTTAACTGCTATAAAGATTTCCAATTTCCAGGTACTTTGGGATCCCAGAAAATGCCAAAGGTCACAGGGGTGTGGGTTCCAATCTCACAACTGTTCTCCATGCTAGTCCTGTGCAGCAACTGGCCCCAAGGCCCTAACAATTCTACCCCAGTGGCCTGAGCATCTCAAGCTCTGTGTCCAATTTTGTTAGGGTTGGCTGTAAACAGTGAGAATCATGAAACTTCTTTTACTTATTTAACCCTGGCATGTTGGCGACTTTTCTACTAAGTCATAGTTTATCTTTCTATGGAGCGTTAGAGTAGACTCTACAAAACTATGATTGGTTTTTACCAATCAATTAAGTTAGGTTACAACCTGCCTCACAGTTCTTCAGTTTCATAATCTGGGAAGGAAATAAGTTTTAGATGTCAATTTCTCCTCTTCTCCCCTCTTCTCCTGCCTGCTTATTGTCAAGTAACCCAGATAAATCGGGCTGCTAATATCACATCTTCACATGCAGTAGCATCTAGGCTTTGAGTCTACAATTAACTAGAAATATGAGAGTCGGCACTACAAGTATTTGTCATTTTAACTTCCCTGCCTGTTCCACTGTAGTTTTAACTATTTTTGCCAATTGTGAACTAAATGCTTTCCCTGGGTTTTATTTCATAGCATTATGGTTAACCATCCCAATCACAAGAAGACCAGATACTTATAGACTTCCTTCTTTTATTCATTAATTTAATCTTTCATCTTTTTTAACCTGTCACAAATGTCATAGTAACCCGAGAATATATGATCTTACCCACCCTGAAAATGCCCAGATGAAATGTTCTGCTTGTTCACATCAACTCTTTCATCATGTACACATTTTAAAAGAAAATAATCATGAGGAAAGTATGTCTACCTCATTCTCGCATCTACACACTTTTAATGATTTTTGTCTGTATGTCCAGAAGTATAATCCTTCATGGCAACAGAGGTGGGTCTGTGAACATAACACTTACACCCCACTGTGGCTGGTAAACAATTAAAGGGCCAGACAGGAATCTCACCCTGGATCCCAGAAAAGCAGGACACTTTCTTCTTGTATTGGAGAATCTTGGAGAGAACCAGAGTCAATTGGTCACTATAGGACAAGTCTCCCCCTAGTTGTTCTTTGTCTCTCTGACTGGATAGTTGTTCTTGTCTGGGGTTATAATCAGAAAAGGATAGGCTGAGCGGTATTTCAAGGTGCTGGACAATGGCTGTGAACAGCTATTAGTAGACTGTTTGAGGAGCTTTGATGAGTTCAGACAGCTACTGAAAAGAAATGCGGAGTGTCTCTCCATAGCCTCAATAAGCTTGTTGGTTGCAGGTGTGTATACAGTTTTTTATGGGGACTCCTTTCCTCTGCTGTAATGAAGTTGTCTTTCTAAAATACTAAAGAACACGCAAACTCGGTGGCTTCAGGCATAGTGTTTTACAAGTACAGGGAAGATTGTAAGAGAGAGCAAATGGGTTTGAAGTCAGTAAAAATTTGCATTGTTAGCAAATAATTATGATTGAATGTAACTCATTTGGTAGTGGATATCTCTCCAAACATCACCAGTTTTGTCAATTTATAGATACAAATGAGGTCACATTAAAGAAAATGCCTATACATCATTGGCTCTTGCTTCCAGCTTCAGAGATCCAGTACCCTACAAGTACTTCCTGGGTTAGACAGGAACTCCATGCACTCTTCTGAGATTATCCCTTCGCTTCTGGATCTGCTCATAGAATTCAAGAATGGGAGGAGTTGCAAAGGGGTTCTCATGGAGGTCTTCTGAGAGGGACCTGTGAGCTTCATGATTCCTTATTATGTCCATAAAGGAATGTTAATAAGTTAGATCTTATGAGAGGCTCATATGAGTCCTCACAGCCACTCAACCTCAAGACTCTACTGGTCAGGGGCTAGGGAGGTGTTCAGTTGGTAAGTTCTTGTTGGACAAGCATGAAGGCCTGTACTGGTTGGTTTTTGTCAACTTGACACAAACCTGGACATATCTTAGAAGAGGGCATCTCAATTGAAGAATTTCTTCCAATAGTGTCGTGTGGAGCCTTTTCTTGATTGATGATTGAATATGGGAAGACCCAGCTCCCTGTTGATAGTGCTGTCCCTGGCAGATCCTAAGATGTATAAAAAATAAAGGTGAGCAAGCCACTGAAATCAAAGTAGTAATTTTGCTCCGGCTTCTGCTCAGTTTCCTGTCTTGAGTTTCTGCCGTGACCTTCCCTCAGTGGCAGATAGTGAAAACAAACCTTTGCCTCACCCAGATGCCTTTGGTCAGTGTTTATCATGGCGAAGGGGTAGGGGGGGCAACTAGGACATGACCTGAATTCAGACCCCACATTTTCAAATGGGGTAGGACATAGTGACACATGCTTATGACCCCAGCACTGGAGAGGCCAGCCAGTCAAGTCAAACTGGGTAGTTCCAAATTCAGTGAGAAACCCTGTCTCAAAAATTAAGGTAAAGAGCAATTGAGAGAGAGAAGTGGTGCTGGCCTCGGTTCTCCACATGAACAAGCACACACGTACACCGGCATGCACCCATGCCTACAAAAGAAAGGCAGTGGGTGCTGGAGAGATTGCTCATCAACTAAGACTGCTTACTGCTCCTACAGAGGACCCAGATTTTGGTTCCCAGTACCCATATAGTGGCTCACACTGCCCATAACTCCTATTACAGGAGATCCATTACCCTCTTCTGACATCTCTGGGCTCCTTCAAACATGGTGTGCATGCATACACTCAGGCATACACTCATATACATATTCCTTTTTAAGTGACAAATTAGCTTCAGCTAAATAATCTCAACAGAAATGTTTAAAACAAAAGAAAGACAGTGATGGTCATGCCCAACCTATAGGAGGTAGCTACACTGCAGAAAGGAATTACCTCAGCATAGGGTGACTCACAAGCCAGTAGCTGACCTTGCACTAAGTGAGGAAGATCCAAAGGCTCCCAAAGGTGTGGAAGGAGAGGCCCACATTCTCTATTTTTATTCAACAGACTTCTGGAAGTTCTAGCCAGCGCAATCAGGAAAGAGGAAGAATAAATATCATAGAAATTGGAAAATAAGGCCTAAATCACCATTTCCAAATTGTGTGGATTTATGTTTATGTCACTTCCAAATCCTACCAAGAAAAAGAATAAACAAATTCAGCAATGATCCTGTGTATAAAAACCATATGCTAATGCTAGAAGCATTTTTGTATGCCAACAGCAAATGAGCTTAAATTAATATAGAACTACAAAAGTAGCAGTCAAATCCTTCTTTGTACAAAGTGGGAGGCGTGATACAGCCTGACTTCAAAACCTACTACAAAGCTATTGTAATCAAAATGATATGGTATTGGCAATTAAAAAAAAAAAAACAGATAAACAAATGGACCAGAATAGAAATTCCAGAAGTCAGACCAAACATACGCAGCCAACTGAAGATTGACAAAAGTACTAGGAACCAACACTGGGAAAGGACCACTTTTTTCAATAAATGGTAATGGGGGGAATTTAGATATCCACATGCAAGAGAATGAAACTAGACCACAATGAGGAAGAAATACTGAGAAAAGGCATAATACATTGTATTCTGAGTTACTGTTTATATTTTTATGATTTTTTTAAAACTCTGTGCATGCGTGCGTGCGTGCGTGCGTGCGTGCGTGCCTGCCTGCGTGTGTGTGTGTGTAACATGCATGCAGTGCACATAGAGGTCAGAAGAGGGTGTTGAACCTCTGAAACTGAATTTACAAGAGGTTGTGAGCCACTATACATGGGTTCTGGAAGCCACTCAAGTCCTCAAAAAGAGCAGTATGTGCTTTTAACTGCTGAGCCATCCCTCCAGGCCCTGTTATTGCTTATTTCTATTTTTCACTCTTATTTTGGTTGTTTCTGTTCCTGTTTTATTTCTTTATTATTAGTTATAATTTTGTATTTTGTTACGTTATCGTGCTTTAACTTGTGTCTTGCCAGACAAGGCCTCACAATACTCCCTTCTTTTTCCTCCGCTGCAATTGTTCCTCTACAATATCTCAGGCCTCTAACTGACACGCTATCCTTCTCATTCATACTCTGCTCTGTCTTCCCTCTTCTTCCCATTCCTTCCTAGTATCATTATTTAAATATCAATATCCTTAGCTCTTAAAAAAGAAAAACCTTTGAACTACAGTTTTCCCAACCAACACCCTAGTGCCCTGTCTCTGAACCTTATTGGGGACATAATGAAATGCATAAGTACCTTTCACTGCAAGCCCAAACCAGGATTGCTTACAGGTTTATCTTTATGTACTTTACTGCAATCAGCCTCTCCCATAAACAGCAGGAGGAAACACAATTCCAAGTAAGGACAACTCACCAGCAGGACTCACAGGAAATAAAATAAGCACACCAAATAATAGGTAAAGGAGAAAACATAACTGAATAGCACACTCTTCCCAACAAATGTTCAAAACACAACAAAAACCCACAGAGATGTAAGACAACAACCCACCGTGACATCTCTACAAGCTCACTTCCTCAATACCCCAAACCACAGATAATGAGATGGCTGAAATGCCAGAAAAAGATTTGAGAGCCCTACTTTCAAAAAAAAAAAGATCAATAACCATATAAAGAATTCAAATGAACAAAGTAAGGAAATCAATTTAGAAGCTAGACCAGAGAGTTACCACAGTGGGTAAAATGGCCAGTACCTTGGAAGAGAATATCAAAATCATGAAGGAAAAACTTTAGTGAGGAAATAGAAACTCACAAAAAGGACCAAACAGAATTTCTGGAAATTAAAAATTCAATCAATAAAATTAAATAACAGAGTGGAAACATCATCTATAGACACGACCAAGCAGAATGGATTTCAAGAATAGAAGATAAGTCAAAATAAATGCAAACATATGGTTTTTTTAAAAAAATCAATTAATAAGCATGACTGATACTGCCAAGGGCTTTGGCATATGTTCAAAAGACCAAACCTAAGGACTCATAGAGTAGAGCAAAGAACTAAAACAAAGTCCCAAGGCACAGATAGCTTATTCAATGTAAACATTACAGAATTTTTTCCAAATCCAGAAAAAGAAATATACATTCAAGAAGCATTTAGAACCCCAAATAGGCATGGCCAGAGAAGAATCTCTCCATATCATATCAAGATGTCAAAAATACAAAGCAAAGAAACCATAGTAAAAGCTATAAATGACCATGGGAGTCAGCCTGCAAAGGCAACAGGCAGAATAAGGTCAGATCCCTTGTCAACAATCCTAAAAGCCAGAAAATCATGGAGTGTTGTGCTTCAAGCTCTGAAAGTAAATAACTGTCAAGCAAGATTGCTCTACCCAGCAGAGTCATCTCTTAAAATGGATGGGGGAAATACTACTATGACAAGGTAAGCACAAATTAAAGCAACTTATGACAACCAAGTCATCACTGCAGATGACACATAAAGGAATATTACATACAGGGGAGGAACAAAGAAAGACAGTCCCGAGCATGAATACATAAGAAAGGAGAAATTTTGTAGGAGAAATAGCTGATCTAAGGAGTGATAGGAAGCAAACTCAGCGGGCTCACTGAAACAAATCAGCAAAGCCCTTGCTGGTGAGAAAGAAAGAATAACCAAAATCCTACCAACCAGAATAAGAACCAACTACAACAAAAGAATATACCTCAGTGTTCTAGACATTAAAAAAAATGTGATGGTAAATGCAAGTGTAGTACATGTAAGCAATAACAAACATTGAGATAAAGGTTAATAAAATAGAGACAAAATGACAACTCATAGACTTAACAAAACAAAGACTTGATTCTTTAAAAACGATAAAGAAGAATGAGAAATCCTTAACAAAACTAAGCAAAAGAGAGAGGAGGCCCAAATTAACAAAGTTAGAGACCCTAGGGAAATCTAAAGGATCATTATGGGATGTTTTAAAAACAAACATTTCAAAAGCTAAAAGAGGTTAGAAGGAATAGATGAATTCCTAAACACATACATCCACCAAAATTAAATCAAGGTGTATACAATTTAAATAGGACCATCACGAGCAACAAGATTGAAATAGTAATAAAAAGTCTGCCCACAAAGAAAAGCCGAGGACTAGACAGATTCACTGCAAAATTCTATCAAACTTTTAAAAAATACTTAATACCAACACTTCTCAAACTGTTCCACAAAAGAGAAAATGGAGAAACACTACCAAATTCATTCTACAAAGCTAGTATTACTCTGACACTAAAATTAGGTAACACACAGACACAACTATAGGCCAATTTTCCTGATATACCTAGATGCAAAAGTTCCTAACCAAGTACTTGCAAATACTAGAACATATTAAGAAGCTCGTGCATCACTACTAGATTGGTGTCACCCCAGAAATGCAAGGTTGACTCAACACATGCAAATCAGTAAATGGAACATATATCAATAGACTTAAGACATAAATCACATGATTATCTCAACAGACACAGAAATAGTACTTGACAAATTTTAAATGTCCGTCCTAATAAAAGTCCTAAAGAAAGTAGGAATAAAAGGAACATATCTCAATTTACTAAGGCTATATATGACAAAACTATAGTCAGTGTTATACTAAATGGGGAAAACCCAAGAGGACTGTTCCTAAGCCTGGAATGAACAAGTATGTTCACTCTCCCCAACTCACTCAGTATAGCATTCAAAAATCTTAAATACAAAAATAGAACAATGTTGTGGGATAATGCTCTTGTACACTGTAAAGATTTGTCACTTCTATTGGTTTAATAAAATGCTGATTGGCCAGTAGCCAGGCAGCAAGTGTAGGCAGGGTGTTCAGACTAGGAGAAGGCTGGGAAGAGGAAAGGAGAGATGGAGTCACCAGCCAGATGCAGAGGAAGTAAGATGAGAATGTTGGACTGAGAAAAGGTACCAAGCCACGTGGCTAAACATAGACAAGAATTATGGGTTAATTTAAGCATAGTTATATAAGCCTAAGTAATAGGCCTAACAGTTTATAATTAATATAAGCCTCTGTGTGTTTATTTGAGACTGAATGGCTGCAGGACCGGGCGGAACAGAAACTTCTGTCTACAGAACAAGAGAAAGATATAAATTAATACAAATGGGAAATAAAGAAGGCAATTTATCCCTATTTGTAGATGATATGATTCTATATTTAAAAAACACTAAGGACTCCACTATGAAACTCTTAAATCTAATAAATACAACAAAGTCAAAAGATTAAAAGTCAACATACAAAAAATCAACACCTTTTCTATATACTACACTTTCCAAAGAAAGAAATTAGGAAAAGTACCCCATCACAATAGTATATTTACCTAGGAATAAATATAACCAAAATGGTAAAAGGTATCTATAATGAAAATGTTAAGACACAAAATAGAAATTAAAGAAGACAATTTAAGAATTATTTTATCAGTTAAGGAGATCAAGGACCTTGCAAACTCACAGGTTAGCAGGATTAATGCTGTGAACTTGGTTGTATTATCTAAGTTAATCTACAGGTTCTACACAATCTCCATTAAACTTCCCATGACATTCTTCACAAAACTAGAAAAAAAACATAAAATTCATACAGAAGCACAAAAGACCCCAAAGATATGCAACAATCCTGAGCAGAAAGAACATAGCTGCTCATCTGAGATCACAATACCCAATCTCAAGTTATACTACAGAGCCAGAGTGACAAAAATAAAAATATTGGCACACAAACAGACATTTAGAGAATTTCCACATAGGCTCGTGTTTGAAACTTGGTCCCCAGTTAGTGGAACCATTTGGGAAGGATTAGGTGGTGTGACCTTGTTGCAGTAGGTGTGGCCTTGCTGGAGGAGGTGTGTTACTGGGGATGGGATTTGAGGTTTCAGAAGCTCAATTCAGGCCTAGTGGCTCACTGTCTCTCCCTCCTGCCTACAGATCCAGATGTAAAACTCTCAGCTACCTTCCCAGCACCAGGTCTGCCTGCATGCTACCATGCTTTGCACTATTATAATAATGGGCTAAACCCCTGAAACTGTAAGCCAGTCTCAAGAGACCATAGTGTCTCTTCACAGCAATAAAACCCTAAGACATATATTTAGAACTACAAAAATTAAATGCCCCCAAACAAATTCTCACTCAGTAAATGAGATAATAAACTGAATAGACAGTTCTCAAAGGAAAAACTACAAATGGCCAATATTTAATTTTTAAAGTGTTCAATATCTTTAGCATTTAGGGTAATGCAAATTTAAAATTGGTTGGAAACCCCATATAACTCCAGTTAGAATGGTTATCATCAAGAAAAGAAATGACAACACATTCTGGAGAAAGGGAACCCTTTCTCACTGTTGGTGGGAGTGTATGATGTTGCAGGTAGTATGGAAAACAGTCGGAAGGATTCTCAAAAAATTAAAAATAGAACTATAATATGACTTATCTATACCATTCTTGGGCATATACCGCCAAGATTGTATATATCCCACCACAGAAATACCTGAACATTCACATTTATTGTGGTTCATTTGGCCTTCACACCTCAAATTTGTAAGCTTCCAACACCCTATAATAAATCCCTCCCTGCTAACCTGGGTAGGCTCTGTGGGGTCCAGTCAAGCCCTGGCCAATAGATAAAGAGGAAGAGAAACCTCTCACAGAGTGAAGAAAGCTGCTCTTATATTTTTGGTTTTGAGCCTAGCCTTTAACGGCTGAGCTATCCCTCCAGCCCGAAAGCTGCTCTAACTAAAAGGAAAATGTGTACAGTGGCCAATAGGCTCCCAAGTTGGTGGTTGATTTGACTGGAAGGGAGACATTTTCTATGAAGTGAAATAGAGTTTTCTCCTCAAAATCTTTCAGTGCTCTCTCAGGACGTTCTTTCTTGCTAAAGCACTTCTTTGTTTGTTTCCTTGCTCACTGCTCTTACCTATCTATCCTTTCACAGCATCCTAAAAACAGAAATTGCCCTTTGGTCATCTATATCAATGTCTTAGCATGAGGCTTTGCATTTAGTCAGTGCATTGATGCCCTTTATCCTGTAGAATGTAGATACGAGTCTGAAGAAGTCCTCAGCCCAACATGAGGAGCAATGAAAATTTCCTTTTATAAACGGAGTAGGGGGGGGG
>CABHPH010126985.1:0-19380 GCA_902168325.1 Peromyscus nudipes
GGGTAGCTGGTCTCTGTGTGTGTTTTAGGGTACAGTCCATCAGGACAGCGGGGTAGCTGGTCTCTCTATTTTAGGGTATAGTCCATCAGGACAGTGGGGTAGCTGGTCTCTGTGTGTCTGCAGTCAGGAAGCAGACAAAAGCGGAGCTGGTGCTCAGCTACCTTTCTCTTTTTTGTTCTGTGGGATGGCACCACCCGTATTCTGGGCTGACCCACCCTGTTAAACCTCTCTGGAAACACCTTCGTAGACACCCAGAGATGTATCTTCTAGGTGACCCCAAGTCCAGTTACGTCACTGTGAAGACTGACATTAGCATGACTGCGCCAGCACGTGTGAGCTTTGCTCGCCAGCCTATCAGCATGCTGGATGACATGGCTCCACCTCTGCCCAGCATGGACCTGGACTGACTTCCCTCTTTCCTGCTCTTTCCCACACTAGGAGCTGGCCAAGAGGACCCCTGGCAAGCACCCTGACCACCCTGCGGTGCAGAGTGCCCTGCAGGCCATGAAGACAGTTTGCTCCAACATCAATGAGACCAAGAGGCAGATGGAGAAGCTGGAGGCGCTGGAGCAGCTGCAGTCTCACATAGAGGGCTGGGAGGTATGTGAGAGGCAGGAGGGCCCTGGGCTGAGGTGGCTGGGCCTTCCACTTGCAGGGCAGATCACAGCCTGGTGCTTTTGTTTGGTCTGCCCTGTGTTTGCTTACAAGTGGTTTAGCTGATTTTCAATGAGACATAAAAGCTCAGATTTCAAATTTCTGTAGGCAGATTGGTAACACTGCTGTGATTCACAGCAGCCACCACTGCGTCTCCCATTTCCTCAGCCCCGCCCCCGTGGGCCACGCCCCCTCACCAAGTGTGCTGTGCTTCTCCTACCTGCTGCCCACAGGCCTTTGAGCTGCTGCTGCCGCCGCCGGCATCAAGGCAGCACTTACACATCTGAATTCATCTCTTTTCCTGTTGCTATGACAATACCTGACGAGAACCACTGGAGGGAGGAAGGTTTATTGTGCTCACAGTTGGAGGGTGCGGTCCATTGTGGTAGAGAAGTCATGGGCAGGAGCATCCCATGGCTGGTCACACTCACGGGAAGCAAGGAGAGATGCTACAGCTCCCTTCTCCTCTGTCCTCAGCCTGGGACACCAGCTCAGGAGGTGACACCACCCACATGTCAGGTGGATCTTCACACCTTAGTAAACATAATCTAGAAACTCTCTCACAGACATGCTAGAAGTCTAGAAGGGGATTCTGGACCCTGTCAGGTTGACATTGTCAGCCTTCCACACCACCCCAGTCAGGACTCTGGCTTGACAGACATATCCTTGCTAGGTGAGTGACTCTGTTTTTAACTTCTCTGACCCCGGTATCCCATTCTTCATCTGCATCAGTAACGGGTGGTGTTTCCCTGCTCTCAGGATGGTCAGTGGGAAGGATAACCCCAGAGTGTATATAACTGACTTTCTTATCACACTTGTGTGTGTGTGTGTGTGTGTGTGTGTGTGTGTGTATGTGTATGTGTGTGTACAGTGTGCCACAGCATATGTATAGAAGAAGTCAGAGGACAGCTTGTGGGAGTCGACTCATTTCCTTCCACTGTGTGGGACCTGGGCATTGAACTCAGATCATCAGGCTTGGCAGCAAGCCCCTTTACCCACTGAGTCATCCCTTCAGCCAGTAACCAAATGACGTTCTTAACCCTCACCTCTTACTTCCCTTATTGAAAGTTTCCTCTGTGTCTGTAGAAAGACAATGGAAAAATACAACTGAATAGGAAAGGCCAGCTCGGCTGGAGTGAGAGATTAAGAGCTGAGATGAAAGGTTCTGGGACAGACGTTGCTGTCTGGACCACCCTCCCCCCTCCTCCACCAGGCCCTGGGTGGCCCTGGATGTCTGGGATTTAGTATTCTTTTCTTGTACTCCCCCACCCCGGGTTGAGGGCCCAGCTGCAGCGAAGACTGGGGCTTTGTTCAGAGAATGTGGGTGACATGTCCCCTGCACTTTTCCTTCACTGGCCATCTTCTCCGTGAGAGCCCAGCTCCCAGACTCCCTTGCAGACGGACTTTGGAATGGGCTTTAAGGTTTGGCCTCGATCAAGTTAGAAGGTGGGAGAGAAAAGGTTTCCACTTGTGTGGGAGAGGGGCTGCCACAGGAGGGTCTGGTTTTCTGTGGCAGCAGCAGAGTGTGCCCCCCTCCCCCTAGCTTCCTGGGTAGGGAGGTTCAGTCGCTGGCCTGAGTGGGTAGATTGGTGTGTTCAGTGGGCAAGATAAGGCAGCCGACCTGGCATCTGGCTCCTCTGGCTGTGGGGGCTGCACATGGCTTTGCCTGAAGCACAGATCACATGATAGCCTTTCCACTGTGTCACAGGCTACTGTCTTGAGCTCCCTGGAGCATCTAGGCACACACTGGCATATACTGGCTGCCTTGGGGCCGTGGGGTCAGGGGCAGCACCAAGTAGCGCACGTTGCAGCTCATGGGCAGTGCGTGGGAGGATGTGTGGCCAGTAGTCATCCAGGCTGGGTAGGTGGCTGTGATCCAACGGGGCTGTTTCCTCCTGTGCCTTGGGCATGTCTGCCACCAGTGTCTTTTCCTAACCCCGATGGCTGTCCTTTACCTGTGGAAAGAGATGGAGAAGGGAGGAGAGAGGCTGGAAGGTAGTGATGCATCCCCTGCTGCTCGGCATGATTAGGTTGCTTGACTATGCTTGGTGCTCAGGAAGCTGGGAAATGTAGTTCATTGGTCAGGCAGCCGGTGCCTGAGAAACTCCCTCCCCAAGATGCGCTGAGGGGAGCGAGGACTTGGGCTGCCTCAGCGGGTGTTCTGTACTTGCCATGGTTCTGTCCAGCTCCCTCTCCTCAGCTCTTTGGATCTGTGCGTCTGGGCCCAGCCCTCGCAGGACTCCACACAGACCCCACTAGGTGCTGGCTCTGAGGACTCCTGCTAGCAGGCATTTCCTAGTTTCTGTGTTTGCCCCTCCTTAATATCTTCCCTTGATTCTCTGCCCCAAATCTGACACAGCCTCATGCACACCCTCTGTGTTGGCTGCACCAACATGGGGCACTCATCCCACAGCCCTATTGATGCCAGAGGCTATCCCCCTCTGCGCCCACAGCCTTCAGTGGACCTGGCACTCCCATAGTCCTGCCATGACGGTTCCCACATGGCATCTGTTGAGCCCCTGCTGCACCCTGGGGAAGGTTGCTAGGTGCTGGCAACCTCACCACACGTGCTTGATAGAAATGGCCTTGTCCTTACAGAAGTGCTGCTCTTGTAGGGAAGACTTGACAAGCCAGACTGCAAATAGATGACAGGACACTCAGACAAAACCCAACCCCCGTAGGAGCAGATGCTGACCCCCGGGCCTGCCATTAGCCATGTGCATTGGTGTTGGCTCCCTGCACCACTAAGTCTCCTGTAAAAGGACATGCAGTCCACTGATGGCGCTGGCCCACACAGCCATCCATCAGATTGTGTTGACTTTCTGTCTGCTGAGAGATTTGCTGTGGGGACCGATAGGGATTTCGGGGTGTGGAGGAAAGGGTGCTTGATGGCTGGTGTTGTCAGTTTGACAGGGTCTGGAGTCACCTAGGAGACAAGCCTCCAGGTTTATCTGTGAGGGAGTACTTAGCCTCTGGGCATGCCTTTAAGGGTCATCTTGGTTACATTAATGGATGTGGGAAGGCCTATCTTAGCTGTGGCAGGGCCATTCTCTGGCTGGGGCCCTGGACTATACAGATGGGGAAAGAGAGCTAAACATCAGCATGTATTCATGGCTCTCTGTGTAGTTGGTTGTTTTTTTTGTTTTTGTTTTTGTTTTTTGTTTTTTGTTTTTTTTTACTCTTTAGGGGCTCGCCACCCAGCTCCCAAATAAATACATAGAGATTTATTCTTTATTATGAATGCCCAGCTTTAGCTTGGTTTTTTTTTTTTGCCAGCTTTTCTTAAATTATCCTGTCTACCATTTGCCTCAGGACTTTTACCTTTCTCTATTTCTGTATATCTTTTCTTTCCTTCTTATTCTGTGGCTGGTTGGGAGGTTGGGTGGTTGGCCCCCGGCATCTTCCTCTCCTCCTTTTCTTTTTCTCCTATTTATTTTCTCTGCTTGCCAGCCCCGTCTGTCCTTTCCTGCCAAGCTATTGGCTGTTCAGCTTTTTATTAGACCAATCAGGTGTTTTAGACAGGCACAGTAACACAGCTTCACAGAGTTAAACAAATGCAGCATAAAAGAATGCAACACGTCTTTGCATCATTAAGCAGGTGTTTCACAGCATAAACAAATGTAACATATCTTCAACTAATATTCTACAATATCTCTGCTTCCTGGTTGTAGATGTGATGCAATCAGCTGCTTCAAGCTCCTGCTGTCATGACCACCCTGTCATGATGGACTGTGACCTTGAACCATGGAGCAGAAATCAGCCCTTTCTCCCTTGAGTAGCTTTTGTCCTGTGCAGCAAGGAAAGGAGCTAAAACAGGTGTGTTCTTGCTGCTCATTCCTGCCCTCCATCCCCAGGGCTCTAACCTCACAGACATCTGCACCCAGCTCCTCCTTCAGGGCACTCTGCTGAAGATCTCTGCAGGCAACATCCAGGAGAGAGCCTTCTTCCTCTTTGACAACCTGCTTGTCTACTGTAAGCGGAAATCCAGGTGAGCTGCTGGGGTTGGGCCAGGCTGCCCAAGTGATCTGCTGGGGCAGGCCTGTGCTAAATGCACCCTTTCTCCAGGTGACACCTAGGGCTTGTCACATCTCTCTCTGGGCTTAGCTTTTTCTTCTGAGTATTTAGGGAGTTATTTTAAACCAATGTATACTATAAGCTGAATATGCTAATTTAAATTTTGTAGTAACTATATTAAAGAAAAATAAAAAGAAACAGGTGAACTGTAGCTTAGTAGTGAATTCAACCTAAGATGCTCACATGTTATATTTAATTATGATTATATGTAACTATAAACAAGTTTTGAAAAGTAATAAGAAAATGTTTTGCCATATGTTTTAATATTCAGTCTTTGAAGTGCTTCATGTATTAGCTTTATGCCACAGTGGGTCCCAGTCTTGTTTCCCTTGTAACCTGGGAACACTGCATCAAAAAGGTCTGGATGATTGTGGAAGCTCACCAGCATCCTGAGAGTCTAAGATCCTGGGGTGCAGAGAGGGAAGGGAAAAAGCTCTCACTGCTGGGCTGGGGGAGGAAAGAATGGCTCATCAGCATCTTCACATCCCTCACCGAGCCCCTTGTCCTCTGTGGGGTCCAGGAGTGAGTGGACAGGTGACATGCTTGTGTGTGGTTGGAGTGTCAAGTGGGGTGTGTGGGGGGGGGCAGCAGGAAGAAGGATGGAGAGACAGCTGGAGGCTTGGCTGGTGAATGGATAGTGAGGAAGGAGGGGAGAGGAAAGGAATGTGGCTGGTGTGTGAACGGCTGAGGGTGGAGAGGATGAGGGAGGAAGACGGTGATGAGGGACCTGTTGGGCCTGCAGATGAAGGAGGAGGGAGGGGATGTTGAATAAAGGAGGGAGTGGGTGAGGAACCTCTTGAGCCTGGGGATGAGGGAGGGGCTAGAAGAGGGAGGTTGGAGGGGATGAAGAAATGGATGAGGAATTTGTTGAGCCTGGGGATGAGGGCGTAGACAAGGCTGGAGGTGAAAAGGGAAGTGAGCAGAGAAAAGGAGTGCAGGATTGGTGGCTGAGTGGTTAGAGCTTAGGAGGTGGTTGGCTAGAGTGCACTGGGGAGTTGGCAGGTATGGGTGTTGAGCTGGTGGTAGCTGTGGAAGCAGGTGCAGGTTTGTGGGGATAGATGGTGGAGTGGGGTCTGAGCCTCAGGTTTGCTGGAGGCTGGGTAGGTGACTGGATGGTTTGCTAATAGGGAAGGTGTGGGGAGGTCAAGGCTTGGTGGGTGATGGTTAGCTGGGATGCATGTGTGTGGAAGGTAGGGTTGGGGTGATGGTTGCCAAGGTCATTGACTGTGGTGTTGAAGGGGGCATGGCTAGCTCACCAAATGCACCTTGGATGAGTGATGGGGAGAGGGTGATGGACAGAGGATGCCTGCCTGTGGTATTGCTGCTCAGTAGGCCTTGGGTAATCTTAGCAGTCAGTGTCCCCTGCTTAAATTCTGTTTCTTGTTGAGTTGTCCCAAGAGTGAAACAGTGACCTTCCAGAGGCTTCTCCATGCCTTTATCTGGCCAAGGCTGGAGTGGACTCACAGCATTGTGGCTTTGTTGTCTCAGAGCGTCAGTTTCCAGTTTCCTTGTCCGTTTCCAGCTCCTAAGCCTGGGTGGGAAAGCTGGCCACAGGGGCTGGGTGCCCCTTCCACATGATTGTGCGGCCTCAGTCTCCTCCTCTGTAACGGGCCATGTCCGTCCTCTGATGTTTGGTTCAGAGTTTGGCCACTTCTCCATCTCCACATTTTCTCCTGCCTATGCCTCAGTTTCCTTGTCTGTAAAACAGTGGACTCTACTGAATGTACCTCACAGGGTCTTTGTGGAGGTGAGGGTGATAAGTGCCTGGTGCATGAAGTTGGGGCTGGTGGCTGCTGCCATCCCTGTGGACCCCACACTCACTCTTTTGGTTCATGGTGCCACCCGTGGGCAGCCCCAGGGGAAAGAGATTTGTATTGTCCATCCTTCCTGTTGTGGGGGTTGGTCCTTCTTGCCACAGGCTTCGGCCTCCCATTGTGCCATCTCCCAAGTGTAGACACGTTCAGCCTGCCTTTCCTCCAGGTGCTCTCCTGCTTGCTCTGTAAGGATCTCTCTTGCTGTCTCATGTCTCCTGTCTTGCTGGGGTCACCCCCAGAGGCCTCCTTTGACAGTTCCAAGGCTGCTGTGAAATGTCACCCCCAGCCCTTCCCTGTCCTGGCTGTTAGAGGCAGGCACTTTTCCCAGAGCACTAGGGTTTGGGAAACAGAGTGTCCCTTCAGCACTCTGTGGACGGCTCCCAGCCGCTGGCTGTGCTTGCCCAGCCCCGGGCTTGCTTGCCATGTCCTTCTTCCTCTGTGTCACCTACCCTAGGAGGAACACTTACTGCCCCCATCTTGGCTCCTGCAGGGGCTGTCTCTGGCTTTTCTGTGTCCACCCTAAGCTCTCCGAAGGCTGCTCCCTCCCTAGTGACAGAGGGAGCTGGCCCATGGGAAAGGGCACACGTGTCTCCTGAGAGGACCATGCACCAGGCCGGTGTCCAGCCTCTAGATTAACAGCCAGGAGGCTGGGTGCGTGAGGGCAGGGTCAGGTGCTGGTGGATGGAGCCTGACTGACTGGAGGGTTGCAGGAAGCACACGATGCGGCGAGGCGGCTGCTGGCTCTCTTGGTCCCTGTCTGGGATGTGGGTGGAACGATCTCACATAGAGTGCTCTTGCCACCAAAGGAGAAAGGGGGGCATTCTAAAAGTCAGCCCTTTCTGTTACAGAAGGGGAAACTGAGGCCTCGTAGCTGCCTGCTCTGTTCTGAGAGGCCAGGGTCATAGTGGTTGAAAGTACCCAGGCCCTGCTGCGGCTCTATGACTCCGGATAAATGCTGTTTTTGTCTCGTTTATGTAGGCTGAAGCACCGTCATCCTGTGGGTGTGCTTTACAGAGTGAGCAGGCCTGTCTGGGCACCACTGTGAAGTGGCTGGGCAGTGCCAGGCTCACAAGTGAGAAGGAGGAGACCATTCCTGTTTAGTTTCCCTTGGATATTTTGCACACAACTCACGTGTGTTTGAGTTGGACTTGTCTTCTTGTCCACATTCCTGTCCCAAACCTTTGTCTCCTCAGCTCTTCCTCATTCCCAGAAGTGACATCAAAATCTCTGTCAGTTAGGGTTCTCTGAGACACAGACCTGATAGGATGTGTGTGTATGCCTAATGCACCTGCACACTCACAGACATAAACACACACTCATGCACACAGGCAGAAAACCATGCACAAATTGATGAATAGCCATACACATATACATCTATGCATTCCCATGCATTTTTGTACCTGCATACACAAACATATATACACACATAGTTATATACAACATGCACATGTTCATACATATATGTATACACATGCATTCCTACACATCAGTGTACCTGCATACACAGGTGTGCACACAGGAATACGTACATACACACACACACACACACACACACACACACACACACACACACGCATACCCATGCATACATGGAAGCAGGAGAGTGAACTTTGTTGTATATACAAATACACACATGCTTGTAGATTTGTAATAAAGTGTCCAGCCAGCCAGTGCCTGAGGAAGCACATGGTTCCTCTAACTCTTACACAGCCTATCCCTCATTACAGGCTCAGGGAGCCTGAGTCTGGCAGACACACTCATCCCCTGCTGCTCCAGCCCTCACCACTCAACTCCCACATGCAGCAGGAGCCCAGGTCTCCCCACATACAGCTGCATTTTCAGGGAGGTCTGGCCCTTCTGCGGTCCAGGGGCGCCTGGCCCTCCTGCAGTCCAGGGGCCTCGGTCTACTCTGCGCACACATACTGTTTCATTTACCCAGCTGCAGGAAGTTTGTCTCAGGTAGAGAGGTCTGGCCATAGTCCTAGCTGGCTCTGGGTAAGGATAGTTCACCTCTGTGGATCAAGGAGGTTCAGAGGGCCTTTGCTGTGATCGGTGTCTCTTTTCTGTGCCCTGTTGCCCCTCTCCCAACAGAAGACAAGTTCCCCAAGATTTCATGTGCACCCCTGTGGCCCAGCACCTAGCAGAGTGCCTGGCACCTGGCACCTGGCAGCCATTTCCAAGTACTTACTGAATGTATTGCCCTTCACTTGATTCCCTGCCCATAGGAAGCCCTGCCAGATGGTTTTTGTTTGATATTTTAATTTGTTTGGGTAACTGTAACAAAATGGCATTAACTGGGTATCTTAAAGGATACATTTTTTTTTCAACTTAATGCAACCTAAGAAGTCCAAGAGCAAGGCACCAGGAGATGGGCTCAGCAAGGCTTCCTTCTGCTTTCTGTTGTGTTCCGGCGTGGTGTGAGGGGAAGGTGTCTCTCTGAGGCCTTTTTGTAAAAGACACTAATCCCATTCACGTGATACCACTAACCTCTGTGATCTAACTGCCTCACCCCCCAACTCTTAACATCAGGGCTTAGAAGTCAGCAGATGAATATGAAGGGTACCATGTTCAGACTGTAGCAATGACTGAATGTGTAGGAAACAGAAATCCCCTGAATGAAAGCATGTGTCTGGGTAGGTGGGTGATGGATGCGTGAATAGATGGATGAGAGGGGTGGATAGTTGGATTGGAAGGTAGGTAGATGGATGAATGGGTGCATGGTTGAATGGGAGAGTGAATATATGGATAGGTAGTTAATGAGGTGGCTGGATGAATGAATGAATTCGTGGGTAGATGGATGGATGAATGGTATTTGGTGGATAGATTATAGATAGATGGTTAATAAATGGTTGGTTAGTAGATGGTTGAGTAGATGGTGGGTAGATGGGTGAGTGTGTAAGTCAGTAGATGGTTGATGGATCATGGACAGATAAATGTGTGTGTGTGTGTGTATGTGTGTGTGTGTGTGTGTGTGTGTGTGTGTGTGTGTATGATGGTTGTGTGGATGGTGGATGAATGGATAGTAGATAAAGTGGATTGTAGATGAGAGGTGGATGGTAGGTGGATGGGTAGATGGATGATGAATGGGTGGATGGATGATTGCCTCCCCCAAGTCCTTCTATCCTGGTTTCAGTTTGGGAGGTAGCATGTTAGAAACCAGTGGGCCCCTCCTGCTTGCTAGCCCGGTGTTGGTGGTCTCCCATGCTGTCCCCATTAGCAGAAGAGCTGATCTGTGAGGTCAACAAAGCTATTAACCTATTTTTCAGATGAGAAACCATGATGAGTAGAGAAGAAACTCCCTCAGTTGCCTGCCCACCAGCAGACACCATGTTCCCCACTCTAGCCCAGAGCTCCTCTCTATCCCTGGGTGCCCCTCTGTGTTGCTGTCTCTTGTAGGGGATGCTGACTCCCCATTGTCTTTCAGGGTCACTGGGAGCAAGAAATCTACCAAGAGGACCAAGTCTATCAATGGCTCCCTGTACATCTTCAGGGGTCGGATCAACACTGAAGTCATGGAAGTGGAGAATGTGGAGGATGGGACAGGTGGGCCCCGCCCCTCTCTGCTAACCCCTCCCTGCCTGCCATGGTGTTCTCTGTGTCACGTGTAATTTTTCTTGTATTATTGAATGTAACCTGAAGAAAAGCACTAGGACCTAATCAAGTAAAGCCCTGGAGATGAGAACTCAGAACAGTGCAACCCAGCACCCCACCACCACCACCACCAAGTGACTTCTGTCTACATTAATTTTTTTTTCATTTTATTTTTATGTGTATGAGTGTTTTGCCTGTCTGTATATCTGTATGTGCCATGTGTGTGCGGTGCTTATGGAGACCAGAGGAGGGCATTGAATCATCTGGAACTGGAGTTACAGACAGTTGTGCTGCCGTGTGGGTGCTGGGTATTGAACCCCAGTTCTCTGGAAGAGCAGCCAGTGCTCTTAACTGCTGAGCCATCTCTCCAGCCCCTCACTATAGGCATTTTATAATGCAGTCCTTTTTTTTTTCTTGCATAAAATATTTTTACCATATTGGGTGTGGTGGTGCATATCATTAAAGCCAGCACTTGAGAGGCAGAGGCAGGTGGATTTCTGTGAATTTGAGACCAGTCTGGTTTACATAAGTGAGTTCCAGGCCAGCCAGAGATATATAGTAAGACACTGTCTAAAAACAAAATATTACCTCCTTAGTTTTCATTGCCAGACATTTTACTTTAAATTTCTCTGGTTTTCAAACTCATGTATATTAAAGTGACTTTAGATGCATGTAGCTGTGTACATGCTTTTTCATGCATATAGTAAGGTGGTCATAGTCCCCTGTCTGGGTTCCACATGGCTCTTGTGTTCAGTGTGCTGACCCTGGGATGCATTCTTGCCCCATGTAGCTCTGGGCGGGGCTGCTTCCTGTGGTTGGATAGCGTCTGCTGCATGAATAATCCACGGGCAGGCAACCAAGCTTAGGGTAGTTTTGCCATTCACTACTGGGACCAGGGTTGCTACATCTCAGGAGATGTTCTGTGAACCTGTCTGGGGAAGGTTCTAAGGTGGTTTTGAGCCATGACATGCCTGCAGGCCCCTCCTTAGATTCAGGTGTGGTGGGATCCCACATTCCTAAGTACTGTTTTGCTGTCGTGTTTTCAGAGAGGGTTGCTCTCCTGAGCTCTGGGCAAGCATCTCTGCCTTCCGCTGCTACGTTGTGCCCACAAGAGAGGTCACAACACCTGTACAACCATGGTGTTGGAAGGGACTGTGCAGATTTTCTTTGCCCATGAGAGAGAAGCCGGGGGGGGGGGGGGGGGGGACGACACGACACACACTTACTGGGAGGGACAGTTTAGCTCCCCAAACCTGGCCCTGGTGGTGGCCATCATTTTGTGGGCTGTTGGGAATTGCATAGCTAACCATATTTGCCTCTTGTCCCTATCAGCCGATTACCACAGCAATGGCTACACTGTCACCAATGGCTGGAAGATCCACAACACGGCCAAGAACAAGTGGTTTGTGTGTATGGCCAAGACTGCAGAGGAGAAGCAGAAGTGGCTGGATGCCTTGATCCGAGAGCGGGAACAGAGAGAGAGTGGGTGCCTGGGCGAGTCCCGGGCTGCTGGGGAGGGTGATGGGCTTCTTCCAGGGCGAGGACTGTGCCTAGGGCAGGGATCTTGGTCCCTTGCAGAAGAGTTGGAGCTACACATAGCAGGTGTTTTGATGGGTGGGGACCTCTGTGACTATGTTGGGACCTGGTGGGGCCAGTCGGTTGTACCACATTCCCCATGTGGCTTACTGGTCACCCAGAGCATCTGGAAACAGCGTGTTCTTCCCCCTGCAGCTAAGATGCTTGCCCTGGCTTTTGTTTGATGGTCCCTGAATGGGAATCTGGGGGGATAGTCCTCAGGGTGCCCATTAGGCATGGTGGAGAGCCCCTCAGGACAGTAACCAAGGTGGTTCACAGAAAGACAGCACGGGGTTTGAGGTGCCAGACCAGGGATAAGTGGGCTCTGAGCTGTGTCTCTGCCCTGAGCTACTGTCTGGAACCCACCAGGCCGGGAACTTGAGGGTCTGGGCGTGCTTGAGACAAATTACTTCGATGACCCGAGCCTCAGTGGATTCACTCTCCTGCTGCAGAGGATGTGACACTGCCACCCAAGATGTGGCCATCCTTGCAAATTCCACATGTGTTTCTAACCCCCTGCCACCTCCTCATTTGACCCAGGATCAAATTGGGCCTCAGTTTCTCCCATGCACATCTTGCTGTTATATGCATTGTAGACATCTCACATTTGCGATGATTCCATCACCCCTGAGCCCATCCCACTTTGCTTCCCAGCCCTTTGTAGCAGTAGACGGGCTTTTTTCCACTCACCCAGTGAGGAATCACACCCTTGCTGCCACCCCTGAACCCCTCATCGCCACTCCATTCAGGAGGTCATCATGGTCCTCCTGAACACATTCCAGACCACCCGCCTCTCTTCCCCACCTCACACCACCCTAGTCACTGTCCCCAGTACAGGGTCTTCGCCTGTTTTCTAAAGAAAGGGGGGCCTTAGGGAGCACTTCCCCATCTTAAATATCAAGCCAGAATGTATTAAAATGCCAGGGAGCCAGATACGCTCCTGGCTTTGGCCTTTGCGTGGGCAAGGGCTCAACGTCTGAAACTGCTCAGGGCTGGGGTGGGGTCGGTACTGGGGCAGGGGCAGGGAGTTGGCCTGACTGGGTGGAGTTGATCGGTACTCTTGTGGTTAGAATCAAGAACTGTGGTTAGCACTGGGTATATGTCATTAAGAGGTGTGTGTGGTCTAAGGGGGCCTTGTCCTTAGAAGTGAATGTTGTCTAAAGTTCAACCTCAGGGCTGGGCACACAAGGATGGGCTCACACTGTGGTCTGTGGTCATAGCCCAGAACAGGATATGGAACCAAAAGTCTTGGGATAAAATCTTGCTACCACTTATACTATTCTGGCAGCATAAGTTCCCTGGGCCTCAGCTTTCCCTTTGTAAAATGGAGATAATTGTGGTTTTTTTTTTAGTGAGGAGCATGGGGCATGTGTCCGAGGCCATGAAACACTTATTTGCTGTTGCTTTTGCTGTCTGGGTGGGGTGGAGTTCTGAGAGAGAACATGAGTAGAGTTAAGGATGGGGCCCAGTGTAGATGGTGTGGAGGGTCGGGTCTGTGTGTGTGCAATGTGGAGGGGTAGGATAAGGCTTTGGAGCTTGGCTCTGAATTAAGGTACCACCAGTTATCTTGGGACTTAACCTGGGTCCCTTCCCAGTCCTTCTGAGCAGTCTGGTAGGAATGTGTGACATTGACCAGGGGTCAGGAAGTGCTCTATGGCTATGCTAGACTGAAGGTAGCAGATGTGAGTGCCAGAACCCCAGACTGCTTCCTGTACCCCCATGGCAATCGTGTCCCCATGCAGGCCTGAAGCTGGGCATGGAGCGGGACGCGTACGTCATGATTGCGGAGAAGGGGGAGAAACTGTACCACATGATGATGAGCAAGAAGGTGAACTTGATCAAAGACCGCCGACGAAAGCTGAGCACCGTGCCCAAGTGCTTCCTTGGCAAGTGAGTGGCTTCTGCATCCTGATCCAGCTGGCCAGCTTCCCTTCTCACCCTGCATCTGCTTTGCCCTGCCCTGCCCCACACGCCCTTTTCTTGCCTGGGATCTCCCTGCACAGCCACCTAATGCCCCTCAGGCCTGTGGAGCAGGCTCAGATGAGGGTCAAGGCTGGCAGGGTTCTTCCACAGGTGTCTGCTGGGTTTGCTTGTGACCCGCTGTGTGGTCTGCTTCTTGTAATGAAGTACGTGATGGAAGCTGGGATCTGCCCGACTCCTCGGGCTGGCCACACTCTGCCCATCTCTGTTCTGCACGGCCAAGGCAGAGGAGGCTGGGGCTGTGCTTAGAAGATGAGAGAGAGAAGTTAGGGAGGGTCTGAGGCAGGCTGGAGCCTGGTGGCTCGCACAGTAAAGAGGAGACTGGAAATAGTGTCGATTGTCCTGGTAGGAAAAGCCTAGATTGGAGACCACGGTTTGGGGCAGGCGTTTAGATGGGCTTGGAGCCAGGAGATCTGCTTTGTGGGCCACCGTGTGCACAGAGGGGTCTGGGCCAGCAGTGCTGGGGAAGGGACAAGCAAAGGCCTCTGTGGACAATGGTCAGAGATATGGGTGCCCCTGGGTAGGGGGTAGTTCCTGTAAGCCAGGCTGACATGGGTGGAGACAGTGGAGGGAAGGAGCCAGACCGTCAGGAATCTGGTTCTAGATGTATGAAAACACAGAGCCCTTCTCGGTGTCCATTGGAGCCTGTGAGGTAGGAGATAGTCTAGGGTCGGCCCTGAGGCCTGGTGTTAAACAGGCCAGGGGCCGGTTTTGGGAGAACCAGGAGTTTTGGATGGTTCCATCCATTGTCCTTGGAGGTCAGCAGTCTTGGCTCTGCCTCTCTCAGGCTCTGTGGAAAGGAGAGAGCTGGGCCCAGGAGTCTTGTAGGAGCTAGCTTGAAAGGTTAGAGAGGTCCCTGGTTGTTTCCATTTCTAATCCCTGATTCCACTGCAAAGGAGCCTTTTCTCTAGCAGTGCCCCCCACCCCCTTCTTGCCAGCCCAGCCGGATGGGATAGCCTGTCTGTGATTAAGGCTTCTGAGACCTGGCTCCTCAGGAAGGATTAGAGATTTCTCTTGCTGCCCATTTGAACCTCAGCCAGCATCGCAGCTCATGTAACCATGGGGCCTGGAGGACCTGACTTCCCGTTACGAGAACATGCTTCTTCAGGCTTGGCTTCCCTCTGCGCCCACCTGGGCTTCCAACACTCCTTACCCCCCAGTGTGCAGCTCCTGAAATCTCCAGGAGCCCTGGTCCCCTCTGTAAGATGAATAGGTGGCTGGGACACAGGTCTCCCCAGCCCTTAATCAGATCTGTCACATTTGGGCATGGCTTTTAATCTCACCATGAGGCAGGTCACTGCCATTGTCCCCATTTTAAAGGTGAAGAAACTGAGGCATAGAGAGGGGAAGCGTTTGTGCAAAGTCACACTGCCATGTGTGGAAATGGGATTTGTACTCGGGACGGGGTGACTCCAGAGCTGATGTTCTCTCCCACAGTCTCCGTGTTTGGTTCATTTTAATCTCTCGTCAGCATTTGTTACTTCTCTCCATCATTGCTTTCTCCACATCTGTCTGCTACTGGACAGGGACTCCTTGGGTATGGTGTGTCTGAGCTTTGAGTCATGGGGCCATGTCTTACTCCCCTGTCTTCCTGCTGGGTGACTTTGGACATGGGGTTAATGTCTCTCGGTCTCAATCAGTGATAATTAAGGAAGAAGAAAGGCTGGAGGACCCATTGGGAACACAGCAGCCCTCAGCACAGTGCTGGCCAGAACACTGAGAACACATGTGGACCATGTGTGCATCATGTTACAGGGACAGGTGTGAAGAAGCGGCCATTTGTGTCCCACTCAGAAACTAATAGACTTGACATTTCAGTGATAAAATCTGTGTACTGTGGGAAGCACACTGTGTGTGTGTGTGTGTGTACCTGCCTTCCAGCGTTCTCAGATTAGCTGGAGAGACAAAAATTGCTCCCTCCCTCCCTTTCTGGTTGCCAGCAAGCAGCAGGGAACAGACATCCTGCCCATAGGGAAGTGACCGTCCCTACAGGAACAGGCCAGGAGACAAATGGACAGATTGAAGAAGGAACCCACTGGGCCCGTGAACACCGCAAGGCAGTTGTGGAGTGGTGTAAAGGAAGAGTGGTGGGGCTGATTTAGCAGGGGGGTAAGATGGGCCTCTTATGGGAGGTTACGTTTTAACCAAGATCTGAGTGACAAGCAGGAGTCAGGCGTGGGACCTGAGGAACAGCAGGCCTGGATAGGGCATGGCAGGTGCAGGGGTCCGGTGGCTTGTGTGAGCCACGGTGCTGGAGTAGCAGGAGCCCTGGGTTGGCAAGGGATGGCATGAGGCCCAGGAGTTAGCAGAGCTGCATCTGGTGGCACTGGGTCAGGGGTCATATTTTAGTTGAGGTGCTCAGGGAGGCTCAGTAGCCAAGAGAAATGAGTTGTGAGGCTCAGGAGCACTTGGAACAAGCTGTCCCAGTCAGACAGTTCAGGAAGGTTTCTTGGAAGTCAAAAGCGTTTGCTGCCACCCTCGGCAGTAGTTAGATGCCATGTTAGTGACATTTACACGTTGGGAGTTTTGAGGTGGGAGGCTTGGCTGGAGCAGCTCTGTGTGCACAGCTGCATGCAGCAGAGACCAGGGTCCTGCAGCACACACCTGCGACTCTGGCCCTCGTGAGGCTGAGGTTTGAGCAGTGAGCAAGGCAGGCCTGGGTGCCGTAGCAAGATCTGTCTCAGAAACTAACCAGCCAACCCCAGAAGATCGAAAGACTTGTCAGGGACTGGGGGATGGCTCAGTGGTAAGAAGCTCGCTGTGCAGGCATGAAGACCTGAGCTCAGATACCCAGCACCCCTGTAAAAATCTCTGATCCCCGTGCTGGGGAGGCGGGTGGAGACAGGTGGAATCCATAGGGCTTGCTGACAAGCCAATGTAGCAGCAAAAAATAAAAGTAGAGAATGATAGAGGAAGATACCCCAACATTGACCTTTGACCTACACACACACACACACACACACACACACATGCACACACACATGCACACACACATGCACACACACGCACACAGGGCCTGAACAGGCATCTCTGTGGACATCGGTAGGGACTTTGTGCATGGGGCTCACAGGTGTGCATATCAACCCTAGGCTCCAGGCACTGGAGATCTTGGCCCATGCAGGAGACAGGCAAAAAGATGTTTGGTTTTGGGGAGTATATGGCACATGGGACCTCTGGTCAGGTGCTCTCAAAAGAATGGCAGAGATGTGCCCAGGTGTCCTCTGTGCCCAGCCTTGGCCTTGACCTGTTCCAGGCTGAACAACGTCTGCTGGGCAGGAAGGAGGGGGAATGGAAGCAGCCTCACTGTCTGTGGTCTCCACCCTCAATCTCAGTCCCCTTACCCTGATGGGGACCCACCTTGTCTCGGTGCCTCCCACTGCTGAGGGAATGTCTCTCTGGAGGCCTGGGCCTGTTGCCCTTCATAACCCACCCCAGAGCTACTGTCAGATCCCAGCTCCCTACCCCTACCTGTCACTCAGAGCTGGTGTGCACTCTACTGTCCCGTTCGGAACACCCCTCCACCCCTCCACCCTGCTGGCCCAGCACAAGTGGAAGTCTGGGGATGGGGTTCAGAAAACACCGGGTTAGACAACAGCATTTAACACCTGGGAGCTTCATAGGAAATACAAAGTTCCCCCCCTTTCTTGGAGAGTTGGACCCACAGGGTTGTGGGGGCCCTTTGAGCAATAGCTCAGCTTTGACTGGCTTGGCACAGTTCGCACCTGGCCAGCATCCCATCCCCCCTCCCTCGTTCAGAGTTCGAGGTTCCTGCGGAAGAAGAGATTACCTTTATCTCCTTACCCCCTGGGTCCCAGCTTAAAGTTTCACAGGATTAAAAAGTCCACCCACTAATTCCAGATGTCCCTGAGCAAAGCAGTTGTCAGCTGCATCCTGTTGAGCTGTGTCCAGCTGCATCTTGTTCCCAGATAGGGAAAGCTTTGCTTCAGTTTTGCCCAATAAACTAAGATCCAACTTGGTTTCCTAAAGGATAGACCCAGTCACCAGTCACTTGCTCTCCTCTGTCCTCCATCTGTCTTCTGCCCCCCACAGCCACTTTGGGATACTTCTGTCCCCACTCTGGTGGCTACAGGGCTGTTGATCCCTGTTAGAGGTGGCTCTGGATAGGACAGCTGGTGAGCAGCCTTGCCCTGAGTCTCCGGCCTCCAGCCTCTGAGAGTGGGCACGCCAACATCTGTTTGCCTTCTGGAGTTGCTGCTGCCAGTTCTTGCCTTACCCCAAGAGTTGAGACTTAGAGAGCAGAATCAGTGGCAGGGTTGGGAGGTGGGGGTGGGAGGTGTGTAGGGGAACACAGAACCTGGAAAGTTCCCACGTAGGGTGCCAGAAATGTACCTATTTCTTTCCCACCTCCCTGGGTGTCCTGTGGGCTTCCTGAATGCTTCACAATGTTGCTACCTCCATTAAGGGCAGGTCCTTTCTCTGCCAGCACTGAAAGCTAAAAATAGTGCCCCCTGCTGTAACCGGAGGTGGGACAGCTGGTTTCCATAAAGAGGGGGCTGGGCAGTGCTGCCCACACTCATGGGCACTGCCTGCTCCAGGCTCACCCTCTACCGCTGACTCCAGTGGGCTGAAATCTGTGCTGAGCCCTGAGCTGTCACCTGGAGCCAGAAAAGCTACCTGTCTCACCTGTGCCCCCAACCTTCCTGCCGACCCTGGAACATTCCTTCTTGCTCATTCCTCATTTGTTGAGTAGAGGACTCTTAAGTCCCAGAGTATATCAGGGAAAGAGCCATGAATAAGATCAATCTCCATCATCCAGGGGTTGCATTCTGGGTGTCTGTGTGGGCAGGGAGGGGGCTGATAAACACACGAATAAATTTGTAAAGTCATTGCTACAGAGAGTGCTTGGTACAGAAAAGGGGGGGCAGTCAGGATGGGTGGGCTGCTGGGCAGGGCCTGTGGGTGGCATGGAAAGAAGAGCTGGGGAAGGGCATTTCTGGGTAGATGAACAGTAATTGCAAAGGCCCTGAGGCATGATAGAGTCTAGAATTTTTTTAAAGAAGGGAACAGGGGTGAGTGGGCACAGAGGATAGGGGTCCAGGAGAAGGCTGGTCTAGGGATGATGTTCTGGGTGTGGGGTTGGGCGTGGCTGATGGAGGCACACATATCTGGGCAGGTGTGTGGGACAGTTGAGGCAGAGTTGAATTCCTTCTGAGTAAGGGGGAAACTACTGGGGCATTGTGAGGACAGAGAGCATGTGATTTGAGCCACCTGTCCAGTGAGCCTTCTGGGCTTGGCATTGCCTCCTGCTTATTTTGTGTGTTTCATCTACATACTACATGCATACATACATGCACATCTAGTATCCACTCACCCTCCATCTAGCCACACCCTCCTCCAGCTATCCATGTGTACTTCTACTATCCACCCAGCATTTCCTGTCCTCCCAGCTCTGCCCCCCACTCCATATCTACTCATCCATCCAGCATCGATCTCTGATGGTTCATCCATCTGTCCGTTCTTGTCGTTTGCCTACACACCACATGGTCTGGTGTATATCCACTGGCTTATGCCTCCATCCACAAATCCACCGTGGGGTTGTCTGTCTGCCCACTCAGGTACTTCCCTCCACCCATTCATCATCCGTCCTTTATCTGTCCTTCACTCATTCACCCAGCACCCATCCATCCATGTACTTACTCATCATCTGTCCATCCATCCATCCATAACCTAC
>CABHPH010126986.1:6521-56662 GCA_902168325.1 Peromyscus nudipes
AGATAGATAGATAGATAGATAGATAGATAGATAGATAGACAGACAGACAGACAGATAGATAAAAGCAAGCCTGAGGTTGGCTTTGCCAGTTGCCAAATAGTATCAGACTTCTCAACAAATGAACAAGACCCAGATATCAAAAGCAAATGAACACATCATGAGACTGAACATCCCCTGAACGGTTGAAGGACATACAGTAGGATGGTGTGCTGGCCTTTCGCCAGCCACACCTGAGGGAGGAGGTACTGCAATAAGATGAGATCAAATGTTAACCCAAGGGACCACCCTGAGGAAGCAAGAAGAGCTTCCTCCTCCTCTACTGTAAGTACAGCATCTCTCAGATACACAGTTGATATTATTAGGAGGGGAGAGTAAGGCCTGTTCTTCCCATACATTGTAAGAACAAGAAGAGCTAAGAGAGATAGTGGAGGACACAAGCCCAGCTGACCATTTCTTAAGAGACTCAGAAAAGACAACGCAGTACAGAATCTGGCTCCTAGCCTTCAAGACTCAAAACCCTGACTTTGACAGTAGTCTGAGAATAGACCACCATTTAGGGATGGATTCATGGTAGAAGACAGATGGCAAAGGGTCATATTCAACAGAGAAACATAAATATCACAAGCACTGAATCCCTCTCATTGGGGCAACTGGAGTATTCTGTCCCAGTAAGCAAACACATCAGGAGATCCAAATTATCAAATTATAATCAGAAGCTAGCCTGGCTAACACAGACTCAGAAAAAAAAAGACATTGTGTAGATGATTTAATTCTTAAATACACCAGCTGCTTCTATACTTAAGACACAGATGTTCTGGGCCATGGAGAATGGTACCCCTGCCACCTCTCGCTATACAATGTGTCCAGTCATATCTGTGAGCATAATGCCTCTGAGAAGTAAAGGATACTGTCTGTCTTACCACCTCTTTATTCAGTGTGTGGCATCTAAAAGACATCCTAAAGCTATTCTTGAGCTGGGAGACTTCAACTCATCTTTTTCTAAGATGGCAAAGCCAGCCAATGCATATTCTATTTTTAAATATGTTCATATTCAGCCTGATCACTTTAGAAACTGCTGACCCCAGGGCCACTTTATACAGACCCTGACTGTGCTCTAGCTTATTAGAGAAACTGGTCTCTCAGAACACTCATCCTATATACTCTATTTCAAAATTCACTATGGATACACATTCGAACTGACCCGAGCACCAGCAATGCACATGCTGTCTTAGTCCCAATTATTTTATTTCCAATCTGGGCACTGGTATAAATCTGGAAGCTATCATGTGGTTCTAAAAATTAATTCCTAAACTGGAATGAGTGGCGACTTTGAATAAGTGCCCTTCTCCTCCCCAGTGCTTTTCTCACCAACTCTCCTTTAACTCTCCAGTCCAGACATCATTTTCCTTTCCATTCTGTTCCGATATACACTCACAATCCAGCCACCGTTCCATTCAACTTTGGACAAACAGGTCTCCCAATTTCCAATTTCTGCTCTAGAAGGTGTATCAATTTACGTTTTAAAATTTTTGTTTTATTTCAGTTATGGCAATTGTATATTACTTATGGGGTAGTATCATAATCCAAAACATGTATATAATTGTGAAGTGATAAAATTAGGGTTGTCATCATTTCCATTTCCTTAAACTTTTGTTTTAACTTTCAGCCCACATGTAATAATCATATGGTATACTATAGTACATCAATACAAATACATGATGAGACATATTTATATGGTACAGTGTAGTATATGAATTTTTGTGTGTAATGTTTACTGATTACATCAAAGCAATTGACATATACCGTTTCTTATTACTTCAAGTTTTTAACATTCTAGCTCCTTTCTTTTGCTTATTCTCAAACTATCTAAGTAACTGTGACACCCACTGTGCCGTAGGAATTCCTTCTTTTTTGAACTGAGCACCTGTCCCTGTGTGCAAATCCTTCTCAACATGAGCTTTGTGTGAGCTGTATTCTCAATCCTATTTACTAAGAGTTTACTTGTTTCTCAATTTCTTCCAAATTTTCTTTATTTGTTAATAATGGATGAGTTTTGAGAAATATTGACATGGATAACCATAGGATGGATTTTTTATAATATTGATGGAGTTCCTGTTACAGCTTCCTAACAGGAATGGGAAGAATGTTATATATTGGGCATGAAAGAGAAGATTAAAGTGGATTTTCCTATTGATTGATTATGCTCTTTTTTCAGCCATCTTGGCTTGATCCTCACGTCAGAGATGTCAAAGATTATTTTTGTCATGCTCTTCCTTAATGCATCCATTTCAATCATTCCTTTTGAGGCATTCTATATAATCAGAAAATCAGCCAAAATAAAAATTTAGCTAGCATCACTACTAATAAATGCAGGATCCTGGGTACCATGTCAAAACATTTCCAAAGGACCAAATTTTCACCTCCAATTCATTCCACTCACTTCTGTCCAATTACCAAATGCACACCATCCTCCCTGAGGAGCACATTTTTAAAGTTTGACATTGACATGTTTCACGCAGAGATCAGAACTGGGCAGATGCCCATGACTCACTATGATTTATATTCTGTCACTGGAGCTAATGCACAGCGAACAGTTCAAAGTCCTCTTGCCTTTCGTCAGCCTTTTAAATGGAATCAGACAAAGGCACAATATTAATTTTAAAGTTAACTTACTCTAATTGAATGGCAATGTTTTATTGTAGTCGTGTATCAAACGAGAGCCATCATCTATCATGAGTGACATGGGTAATGTAGATCCCTCCATGCTTTGCTTTGCATTTTGCTTCCATTTTCTCTCAGGAGCATCTTAAGCACCGCTGGTAGTAGATTAATACACAGTTAGCAAATTGCTATTCACTGAATCACCTGTATACTGCCCACAATGTCCCTTACGTCATGTACAATGATAAGCAAACCCATCGGTGCCTCTTTTGAGGAGTCTCATTCTATAGAAACCCATAGTCAAAGGAATTTCAGGTAGTCCTCTAACCTGTATGGCTTTGCTATAGGTGTTCTGCCTCATTGTCCCTTGCAAGGCTGTCTCTTAGCAGTAGTACCCAAGAAGAAAAGACATCACTTAAAAATTATGGGATGTTATTCAGTGAAAAAGACGGTGCTTGGTGGTTTGGTTGATTTATGATTTCATGAAGAAAAAACCTCCTGTGGGCTGTATTGAAGAATTAAATGTTGATTTCTGTGTCTGGATTTTTTTTTTTTAGCATGTAAGCATAATTAGTCTAAAACACAGCTGAGTTTTTTAGTAATATCTTTCTCATGCTTGAGAGGGGTCCTGGATAGCATGTTTTTGTCTGTATTTGTTGTGCGAACTTAGTTTTTTTTAACTAAGCCTACAGAATGGGAAAAGATTTTCACCAGCCCCACATCTGACAGAGGGCTGATCTCCAAAATATGTAAAGAACTCAAGAAACTAGACATCAAAATAAAAACAATCCAATTAAAAAATGGGCTATAGCGCTAAACAGAGAATTCTCAAAGGAAGAATTTCAAATGACCAAAAGACATTAAAGGAATTGCTCAACATCCTTAGTCATCAGGGAAATGCAAATCAAAACGACTCTGAGATACCATCTTATACATGTCAGAACGGCTAAGATCAAAAACACTGAAGACAGCTTATGTTGGAGAGGATGTGGAACAAGGGGAACACTCCTCCACTGTTGGTGGAAGGGAAAACTTGTACAGCCACTTTGGAAATCAGTGTGGTGGTTTCTCAGAAAATTAGGAATCAATCTTCCTCAAGACCCAGCTATACCACTCTTGGGCTTATACCCAAGGAATGCTCAATCATACCACAGGGACACATGCTCAACTATGTTCATAGCAGCATTATTCATAATAGCCAGAACCTGGAAACAACCTAGATGTCTCTCAACTGAAGAATGGATTAAGAAAATGTGGTACATATACCCAGTGGAGTACTGCTTAGTAGTGAAAAACAATGACACCATGAAATTTACAGGCAAATGGATGAAACAAGAAAATATCATCCTGAGTGAGGTAACCCAGACTCAGAAGGACAAACATGGTATGTACCCACTCATAAGTGGATACGAGAAGTAAAGCAAAGGGTAACCAGACTACAACCCACAGCTCCAGAGAAGCTAGCTAACAAGGAAGACCCAAAGAGGGATGCATGGATCCTCCTGGGAAGGGGAAATAGATGAGGCCTCCTTGAGCAAAATGGGGGTAAGGGGTGGGCAATGAATGGTAGGGGATTGGGGATGAGAATATAAGGGAATGGGATGCTTGAGCTGGAACAGGGAGGGAAGGGGAAAGCAATGAAAGAGATACCATGATGGAGGGAGATATCATGGGGATAGAGAGAAACCTGGTCCTAGGCAAGTTCCCAGGAATCCACAAGGATGACGCCAACTTAGACTACTAGAAATAGAGGAGAGGGTGCCTGAACTGAACTGGCTTGCCCCATTGATCAGATTGGTGAATACCCTGTCATCACAGAGCTTTTCTCCAGTGACTGATGGAGGCAGATGCAGAGCTCCACAGCCAAACACCAGCCAGAGCTCCAGGAGTCCAGTCGGAGAGAGAGGAGGGATTCTATGAGCAAGTGCATCAGGATCATGATGGGGAAACCTGCAGAGACGACCAAACCAAACTAGTGGGAACTCATGAAAGTTGTATCAGTGGCTGTGGAGCCTCCATGAGACTGGACTAAGCCCTCTGCATGGCAAGACAATTGTGTAGCCTGATTTGCTTGGGGGGGAGGGGCTGGCGGTAGAATCAGAATCTATCCCTGGTGTATGAGGGGGCTTTTTGGAGCCCATTACCTATGATGGAACACCTCGTGCAGCCTTGAGGCAGGGGAAAGAGCTTGGACTTGCCTCTACTGGATGTGCCTCCCCCTGGGAGGCCTTGCCTTCTCGTGGGTGGAAGTGGGGGGTCAGTTTGGGAGGAAGGCTGAGAGGGAAGGAGGATGGAAGAGGGGGATCTCTGATTGGTGTGTAAGACGAAAAAAATTTCTTAATAAAAAATGAAAAAAATGCACAAAACACCTGAAAGTACTTCATTAAACTAAAAACAATATCCAATGATAATGATTGTGATGAATTGGGAATGAAAAAAGCAGCGGTAACTAAGAATTACAAAGTCTTTGACTTTACAGTGTGAAAAATTGAATATATAATTTTATTTGAATAACACGAGAAATCCTGGTGTCACGTGGAAGACCAAAGCAGTACAGTGTAGGTTGATCCAAATTTCCAAGCTGGACCAGTGTCCTTATCAATCCAGAAGCTCACCTGTCTGTTTCCTTCTTTCCAAAACACTTGATTGCCCTCTCTCTCTAGCTCCATCTCAGCTTGATTTCTAGTAATTCTTCTGACTGCAACTTAAAAGTTCAAGGAAGATTTCTATCCTAAAACCTCTCCCAAATTAAGTCAGGTCAATTCCTCTCAGTAGAGACTTTCAAGACAGTTTCCCCTTCTCCTTGAAAGGCTAAGAGGTAATTTGGTTGTACTCCATGACCTACATGCAGAGGGTTGCCTCTGTCTTGATGGTCCACTCTGGCACAAAATTGGAGCTCAATAGCTACTAAAGGAAGAATGAAAATGTGGTACTCAATCTTCAGCCTGTATATGGGGACTACAGAAGCTTTTCCATCAGCTCGAGCTATCTCTGTAAATAGGTGTCTAGTTGTTTATCATGTAGCTGCTTTTGATTGATTTCAGTATTTTTGATTTTGTGAGTTGGCTTCAACAACAGCTAGTTCATTGGTGGTGTCACTCTTATGTGTGAAGCAGGAAATAACTCTGCTTTGATGCCTTTGAAAGTTGCTTTATGGTCTAGATGGTCATGAAGGTAATGCCACCCACAAGAGCCAGCATTGGTGCCCTCCTAGGCAATCTGTGCTCTTGCTCACATCACTCAGCAAAGTCCTGTTGGCATTGGGGTCACTGTTTAGAGCTCATCTTCTCTTGGCTTTGCATTTGATAGTAACACTCTGTCAGGGTATGGGAGTGAAAAATAAACTTTCAGAAATTCTATGACCTTCCTCGGTGTGAAGAATAAAGCAAGCAAGAAATTGCTCTTTAAAATTAAGCATTTCATCCCACATAATGGTGAGATAATGACTTACTATATATATGTATGTATGTATATATATATATATGCATGTGCATATGTATGTATCACTGTTATTTTTACTATAAATAGAAATACTTACATGTATCAGAGTCTTCACTGTGATCAGTGTAACTATTCATTGATATGGTCATTCAGACCTCAGAAGAAGGCGTAGGAACTGAGCATCTTCCAGTGTTGCTTGGGAGAGCTATAACCTTCCATTAGTCCTACAGATCTTTCAGAATGTAATTTATCTTCTCCAGCACCATCTATGTCACTGGAAGATGTGGGTGCAGTATATGCAATGGACGACTAACATACCCAAATTGATAAAAACGGATAACCAGATAGACTTATCAGATTTTTTTTCCCCAGGATGACAGAAAATAAACTAGAAGCATGCAGTTTTCAATTGTTTTTATTTTTATACTACAGTCTCTCCTGAATAAACATGACATATAGCAGTGCTGTCCTTTCCAAAGCCTTGAACCTTATAGAGAATGCAGAGCTGATTGCATTCTGGCCTCTATTGTTTCAGGTGACTTTGCAATGTTGAGAGAAGAAATAGTTCCATCTCTGACCTTAATATCAATCAGTAGACAGTGTCAAACATGGCATTTTATTGTCCCTTCTTAGTGGCATGCTGTAAATAGAAACATCATTGTTATAAATTGTTCTTTGAGTTTTGACACTGAACAAATTACACTGTGTCCTCTTATTTTATTAAATGGTAAAACTCAGCAGGCTTTCTATCAGAAGGCCAATGAGCGGTACTTTGTTCTCCTAAGAAATTGAGGTCTGTGTGAGCAGGCTAAGCAAGAGGCCTCTTCTTAACCATTCTGCCAGCAAATAAGTCATAAGATCTTTTTCCTCAGATACACTTTAAGGCATATATCCTGTTCTGTTTTAATATATGGCTTACAATAGGGCAGTAAGCACCATATCTCAGCTAGACCCAATGCATGCACTCAGCTAAAATAAGTAAATTTAAGTAATGTAAACATCAAAACAAGAATTAATACACAAACAAATGGGCAATAAATAGGAAGTCACATCAAGTATTTTGGGTTTGCTTTCTGTGTTTTTTTTGGGGGGGTGTCTTTCAAAAGTATTTAAGTCAATCACAGATAACCATGTATCCTAACACAAGCTGTTTGACATACTGAAATCGAGATGTGCAATATAAACATAATCATATAAATTGTTACAGGGCTGGAGAGATGGCTCAGTGACTAAGGATATTTACTGCTCTTGCAGAAGACTCAAGTTTGCTTCCCAGCACTTTTAGTGGTCAGCACACAACCACCTGTAAATCTAGCCCTAAGGGACCAGACACTCAAACCTTGGCAGGTCCTTACAATTACAGGTATGTAACCCCACAGAGACCCATAGACATAACTTAAAATAACAATTATAATTATTTTAAGAAGTGTTACACACTATTTAAATGCACATAATTTTGTTGGGACATGGCTGCTTTTGTTCTAAGACAGTGAAACTGAGTCAGTCCAACAGGGACCAACATCCATCCAAACCAGCAACGTTTACTGTCTCCACAGACAACAGGGTTTGTCAGCCACACTGTCCAAAGCTACAGCAGCAAAAGATTATTAGGCAATGACTTGGTTTAAAAAGAAAATAGGTCATGAATTTGAATGAGCGCAAGGAAGGTTAAGTAGTAGAGTTTGGAGGGGGAGGGGAAAAGAAGGTCATTACACTATAACCTCAAAAAACAAAAGGCAACTTTTTTAAAAGAGAGAGGTTGAGAAAATGGATGGAAATCAGCGAGGAAGGGGGATGAGGGATGATAATCTATGCAGAAAAAGGTGCATGAGCCTAAGATCAGAGAAGGGGAGCATGGGGTAAGGCAATACTTAAGCCAACCTGGTTGAAGCTGCTGGGTCAAGGGTGGAAATCAGGCAGAAAAAGGTGGTATTGAACAGGGCACTGACAAGCGCCTACAGGCTGGTACACGATGTTCACCTGGAGCCTCCAGCTCGCCCCTGCAAGGCCCTGGGAAGCGCCATTCCTCTCCCTCTCCTCCCTCTCCCTCTCCTCCCTCTCCCCTCTCCTCCCTCTCCCCTCTCCCCCCTCTCCCCCTCTCCTCTCTCCCTCTCCAAACCCCGCCCATTCAGCGAGTCTCTGAACAGAGAAAAGGCAGGACAAAGCCCTAGTCTACATCTGGCGACTACTGTAGCTTCCCCCCCCCTGAAGCTGCCAGCCGCCCAAGTCCCCACCTAAGCTCTCAGCTTTTGACCATACTTGAGCACAAACCCAGCTTGTGGCAGACCCGTCATCACCTCTCATCTACAGGTTATAAATCTTTCGGGCCCTGGCTCAGATGCTTGACCTCTCTGACCTCAATCTCTGGGACCAGAGAACCCACCAGGAAGTTGCGTTGCTCAATACACCTATTACACTTTTCCAATGCAGCTTGATCTGGCTCACTGCGTTGGCAGAGAAACTTATTATGGGGGAGTGGGGAGGGGTGGGTGGCAGAATACCTATTTCACACCTTCAATCCCAGCACTCTCCAAGCAGGGGGATCTCTGTGAGTTTGAGGCCAGCCTGGACTATATAAAGTGAGTTTTCTCTTCTTAGTCTACACTGGAGGGCTTTGTGGCAGTGGCTTGTTTTGCCGTTAGTAGACAGGTCAAACAACAAAGGCATACTTTAGAAAAAACATTGCCATTTTATTTCAATAAAAGTCGTTGGATTTCATCAAAGGAGATCAACTCACTGCAGAGGGAGATCATCCCAGAGCTTTCTGTATCTATAAATCCACCCCATCTTTTTCATTCATGTCAAAGCACATTTAGCGCTGTTATTTATAGTTTCTTACCCACCACATTCCCGAGTCCCTCACACCTGTGATCTGTTTAATACTTGAAGAATCAAAGCCCTGAGCAGCAGCCCGAAAAAGCTGACTTGAGCCTGGCCAGTTTGATTTACGGCTCACGGAAGCTGGCATTTCCATTTGCCCAAAGGTTAGAGTTTGAAGACAGTACAGAAAGGGCAGCCCTCCACCTAGGTACCCACCTGGGCCAGCTCCCAGGCAAACGGTTTTGATATCTTTACTCCTGGCAGCGATTTCAGTCTAGCTAGGGGGCTACAGCTCAGCAAGCCTGTGCAGGTGGGAGTGATGTGGGAGGTGCAACCCAGCAGTGGGAAGTCCCTGTCCGCTAAGCCTCCCCCCGAGTCCAGAGCAAATCTAGAATTATGAGTTCAGGATAAGCACACTCCTAAGACTTGGGTTACCTGCAGCAGGATTCACCTATCCCAGGGGACTACTAGAAATTCAGAGACTTCATTGTGATTCAAATCAGCCTCAAAGTCCAGAGGCTGAATAGAACAAGATCTAGCTGGGCCCAGCTAGCTCTATGGAGAAATTTTTCAGGTTGAACAGTAAGGAGGGAAATACGTTATAATGGAGAAGACTGGTGTGTTCCTTCACTAGTTAGTGGAGCTCCTCCCTCCCATCCCCAAGAACCAATCACTGCATCTCCTTCAGTATACTAAATGCTGCTGTCATAAGCCTGGAGTGGTCCTGAAGCTGTGCCCTCTTTAAGCCACTCTGCAGCTCCTCCCTCCAACAACAGCATCCATTTGTGCATCAGCAAAACCAGTTTCTTAACAAAACTAAGACATGATTTGACTTTCCATCCTATCAGCCAAGTCACCAGGTGACGTCAGAAGCTGACGACCCTGCCCTCCCAGAACCCTGGCTGAGAACTGAGTCCTGTGCCTACATCTGTGGCTCACAGAATTTTCTAAAGCAAATCTCAGTCCTCACTGGTTTCGAAGAATACAAGAGTTCCAACACCAAAAATTAGGAGAGAGAATTAATGTTGTATAATAGTAAAGATCTTTAAATGTGTCTTAAGCAAATAAAACCCTCCCTGTTCGTTCCTCTGATAAACATATACCTACACTACAGAGACAGAAACATGTTTGAATATTCTACTTATTTTACAAATGACAAGAGAGGACAGCATGGCGGTCTTGGTTATGTTAATTATGGTGCATTTACCATGTTGGCTCCAAGGTATAAGCTCAACTCATTTCTTGTGCCAAAAACACAAATTAGTGAACTAAAGGATGTTTTATAAAATGATATGATCTGTTGATTTAAATTCTTATTAAGCTATTTTATTTTGTAAATTTAGTGAGATAACTAGTCTTAATTTGGAACTAACTGTTCTAGTCATGTGTCACAGACAAAAATAATTAAGCCTGGGATCTGTGGCAGTGTGTACAGATCCCTCCGCTGTCCCTGGCTTCGTCTGAAGCGTCCCTTACAGCAAGTCAACTACAGCTCAAAACAAGTCATGGGGAATTCTAGCTCTAAAGAACTCGTTTAAGCTTTAACTGCCATTCTGAGTGGAGTAGCATAATTCCACCAGTCACTACCCTGCTCTGCCCCACCTCGGATGTGAATCACCCCTTTGCCCAGTGTGTCCACTCTGCGTATGTTATTCAACCTTGGTCATTTAGAAAGAGAAAGAGACCATATCTCACAAGCTTTATTAAAGTACATCATTATTAGAATTTTCCCTGCTGTTAATTTCTTACTCTTCCCAGCTTACAAATTCAGCTTCATCATAGGAATAGAACTAAGCATTGTGTTTGGGATTTTTAGGCATCTCCTGGTAGATTTTATACCCAAACAAGGAGATTCCCACGTAATAAAGGAAAATGCCACCAAAGTTTTGTGGCTAGTTCTGCAATCGATACTATTTATAAATTATAAATGTCAGTTTACCAATGTTAATAAATAATTGTGTTGATTTAATTATAATGAGATTAAAAAGAACTATTTTCAAGAAACAAGACTCAGAATTAACTCTGGTTGTTGTAATATAACTTTGGTCTGGTCTCATCCACTGTCCTCAAGACCTTGCTAAAAGTGGAAATTATTTTTAAAAAACTGAGCAACTGTATTTTGTTTTGATATCAAAAGAAAATATAAAATCTCAAACACACAGCACAATGGTCTATAAATGACCTTCAACCAATAGAATATCTGATCTCTTCAGACAGATTTTGCTTAGGATCAGAGCCAGAAGCAGAGAAAGTCAAGCTTATCTGGGTGTGACTAGAAACAGAGTTTAAAGACAGCATGCCCAAACAACCTAATTCTGGGTGGTAAACAGGGCTAAAGCCGATGAAGGCAGGATGGAGGAGTTGGAAACAACACTTGGCATCGCTGAGCCAAAGCACTGAAGTGTTCTGCAGAGACAGCAAGCACAAACACCAAACACCCTTGGCCTCACGGTTCTCTCCACTCTGCTCAAACCCATCCTTGGGAGAAAGTCGTTCCCTCTCAACTCTGCTCTGATCTCTGCTCTCCTCTGTCTCTTTAGCTGCCTCTCCTCTCTGCCCTCCTAACAAAAGTTACAGTGTAAGCCAAGCTCTGCTTTCTTTCTGTTCCTTCTCTTTCCTGGAAGAGCTGTCTGCAAAAATAAGTAAGTAAATAAAAAGGAAGCCAAAGTAACATATTTTGCGTGTTTTAGACGTTTAATTATAATATAGAAGAATGATGGAGCATCATGATAAAGATTATTTTTCTCTTTCAAGGAGAAGTGGAGTCACAGAATTTCAAAGTCAGATGGGCTTAACAGCTTAAGACACCTTCAGCAACTCCATTTCAGAGGCCGAAAGGCAACCATGACACTTTCCCCTGAACATGTGTCTCCCCTGATTTCTTTGTTGCTGTTAGTGGCCTCTGCAAGCTCTGCTGGAAGGAGCTAAGCCAATGTTTTAAGTATATTTCAGATGAAACTCCCACCTTAAAATGATAATGGCTTAGTCATTAAGATTCTCATTTGAAAGTTACATTTTGTAAATCTGTGTTTAGCCTATGGCGATGTCAACTGTTAGAGAACATGTGGGGTAGACTGGATGCAGCTGAACAGTGTACTCACATTGGCACCTTAAAATCTTTGTCTTTATGTGTCAAGTTGTATATCTGGATAAACTATGACCTTGCAACTCTGCTCTTCAATATATGCATTAAAATTATGTACATGTGAATGAGAAGATGTGTGCACTAACATAGCATCATATAAAATAGAGGGACATCCAACAGAAAACCCAAATATCCAACAATAAAATGGGTAATTTGTGGCATACTCACACAATGGAATATAATTGCTACATAGAAAAGGAATGAAAAACAATCAGACAAACTATCAAGGATAAAAAAAATCAAAAAGAAGCTCAAATACAAGGCAAATCAAATACTATAGTTTTTATTATAAGCACACATGCAGTATGTATATGCATGTGTGCATATATACAGAGTGTGAGTGACGGGGTGGGGGGGGGGTAGAGGCAACACAAGCCATTTAAACACAAAGCCATGAGGATATTTGCTATCTCTGTAGGGATGTGGAATGATAATAATTCTTGATTTGTCTGGCCATGGCATTATATCACTGTGTTGTGTAACACGCCTCCATATTGAATGGATTGTTTTATTCTGCCACTCAGCAAGAGAACTCTGTTCTAAAAGTGCATTGTTAAACATTCCATGGTTGTGTGTTACAATGCTATGGTCCACTACAACGTTTGGGACCAAGGTCATCTGCAAAGCTCATAACCAACCAAAGCGATACATGACATAGGACTATATTTCCTGGCATATTTCAATGTCTCTAATGATTTAATCTGTGAAGTCTGTTAACTAGTTGTTCTTTTATTGTTTAAATTCATTTTCTCCTTTACTTCCTAGAAAGTGCTGTGGTATCATATTTCCTCAGGTTGATTTAATTGACCTTTAATAAGTATTTTTAAAGACCATAAGGAAGGTAACATGATAATTACCAGTTTGTTTTTAAGAAAAATATTTGACTATCTATATCATGTCTGTATCTCTATAGATGGCAGACTTGGAACAGAAAACAACCACTGTAGGCCTTAGAGGAGACAATTCCTTCACACTCAAGGGATCATATGAAATGGTCAGTATTATCAATACACTTTCAATATCTTCCTAATGAAAAACTGTTGAATTTGAGTTAAGTTAGACATCCTTAAAATAGTGACTTTCAATCTTTTTCTAACTCTGTTTTTCAGTACCACCAGAGACCCCTTGCTTATCGACAATATCACTAATTTTGTTTTCTATCAAATAATATAAAGATTAGCACGGGGCCATGCATCCTGGCAGAACTGTTCTATTTCTTTCACCCTGTGAATAGCAGAGTTGTTTTGTTGAAATGAAATTTATCTCAGTTGTGAATCTTAAAGTCTCATTAAAATTAACCTGTGTTTTATTTTCTGGGAAGATTTTTCTGATAGGCCTGCTAGTTCTACATGGTTTTAAAAGCCCCTTGAATTGGGGTTGAAGAGATGGCTCAGCGGTTAAGAGCACTGACTGCTCTTCTAGAGGATCTGGGTTCAGTTCCCAGCATCTATATGGTGGCTCACAACCATCTGCAACTCCAGTTCCAGAGACACCTTCTGACCTCCACAGGCACCAGGCATTCACGTGGTTCCCAGACAACACAGGCACACAAATACACATAAAACAAATATATAAAACATTCCTCACAATATGATTTATTAAAAATCCTTCTTACTCAGCCATCACCAGAGATGCTTCCACTTGCAGTAGATGGGAACTAACACAGAGACCCACAGATGAACAATGTGCAGAGAGTCAGAGACCTTGGAACACTTGGCCCTTAATGGGATGTCTTCCTCAAACCCCTTCCTTCAGGGCTCCTCTAATGCTGAAGAAGAGGAGAAAATATTGTAAGAACCAGAGGAGGTGGGGGACAGTAAAGAAACCGTGTCTTTCAGACACAACAGGACTAATGCACATATGCTTGGCAGCATGCACAGGACCTGCACAGGTTCAAGTCCCATGGGGTCCTAGAGCTGAGAGGAGGAAGTGGACATGAGCTCCCCCTAAGCAAGAAACTATCTCCAATTGATAACCAGTTGCAAAGGAAAATCCAATTTTCCCCAAGGAGATCTCAATGAGTATATTAATCACACATAAGGCTAAACCCCACGCCCAGTAGTAATGACCAACACAAAATGAACTCAACGGTGTTTTATAGAATTTTTTTTGTCTCATATTGCTTTATTTGGGCACTTTTTAATCTTACTGGTTTTTGATTGTATATTATGGTTTCTGACTTTGTGTTTTAATAGGTTTGGTTTTATCTGTGTCTGTATCTTTCTTTCTTGTACTTCGTTGCTGGTTTTTTTTTTTAATTCTAGTTTGTTTATCTGTTCCATTTGCCTGTGTGTGTGTTCTCTACAAAGAGAGAGAAGGAAAGGGCACAGAATTGGATGGGTGAGGATGTGGGCACAGGATTGGATGGGTGAGGATGTGGGCAGGATTGTGGGAAAGAGAAAACATGATCAAAATATATTGTATGAAAAAATTACATTCTTTTTCTTTTTTCTTTTTGGTTTTTTGAGACAGGGTTTCTCTAGCTCTCCTGGAACTCACACTGTGGACCAGACTGGCCTTGAACTCACAGAGATCCATCTGCCTCTGCTTCCTGAGTTCTGGAATTAAAGATGTACACCACCACACCAGGCAAAAAAAATTATTTTCATATAAACAAGTACACACACACACACACACACACACACACACACACACATATCCTTCTCACATTGGTCCTGGCTCTGACTCCAAACCCTGAGATTGCATGTATGGCACTAAATTATGCAGATATGACATCATTTATAGAATTTTGGGCTACTCTCTTTCCATTTACAAGACTCCAAGTAAAACAAGAACACTGCTTGACAAGATTAGAGATTTATTTGTTGACTCACTTAGAAGTTCTGCACATTGAACTTAATCCAGTCTCAGAAAAGCCCCAAGGGAGTCATTAACTTCAAAATTAATTGTAATCCATAAGCATGGGAACCTCACAATATAAGAGTCTACTGGAAGGAAGCCACCCTATAGCAGAAACCTGAGATTTATATTCTAAGGCAAACTAATTATCGATTCCCTACAAATCAATTTCTTTATGTATAAATGGATGATCACAGATCACAGAAGCTTCTGACTGTCAGTGTGAATAATCTCAGGGATTTGAGTGTATTTTTAATACCGAATAACATAGAGCAAGCACGGGAAGAGAATTGGGGCATAAGATGCTAGACTACTGCACACCTAATTAGGATTCCATCTAGCTGAGTTAAATCAGGCACCGATGTGGTTTGTGATTCCACAAACATATTGTTTTAAAAAGTATGCCAGTGGATTACCTCAGGGACAGGACAAAAATTCTAAACTTAAACTAGTCATCAAAGCTACACATTAAACTAGAAGAAGAAAATACATGACTAAAATGGGTTTTTCTCCTCCTGTTCCTCCTCCTCCTCCTCCTCCCTCCTTTCCATCTTCTCCTGTAACCCAGGGTGGCCGGCAATTTACTATGTAGTGGAAAAAGCCTTGAATTTATAATCCTCCTGCCTCTACCTTTTAGATGGAGGGATTACAGGTATGGGCCATTGTGCCTATTTTTCCACGGTGCTAAGGATCAAACACAGGACTTCATTCACGCTAAGCAAGAACTCTGCCAGCTAAACAACATTCCCAAGGCCTGGATTAGTCCAGTATTAGAACCAATATTTTCAGCTTTGTATGTCAACTTACTGATCTACTAATTCAAAACCATTGGACCTAGTACATGCCACACAGATACCAAGGGAAAATGATTCTATGATCCAGTCAAGCCTGTTAAAGTTCTATGTCCCTGTCAGTGAGGAGTAATTACAACACTAAGTCCAGTCTAGTTATCCAAACCACTTACGTTTTCATGTTACAAGTATACATCAAAATCGGTAATTGAAAATTTAAGTTCAGCAAGGTGGTGCACACCAGTCATCCCAGTAAGGAATTTTTTAAGACACATCTGTACCCATGAGATGAAAAGAGAAGTGAATCCTTCTGATAGGATTTCACGGGTTCTCAAATGGCACTTATACAGAACTACCAAACCTCAAAGGACTTAGCCAAATTCATTTTAAAGAGTATCTTTTGGAGTATGCAGAATTTTGTAGCTTACCTCATCACTCTCTTTCTTACAGGTTGTATTTCCAAGATCTGTCTTACTCAAGTGATCTTGGCATGTTTTTAAGCATGCAAAAACAAAATACATAGTAATTCCTCCTTAGCCGTGGGGGGGGATACTTTCCAAATCCCCAACCAGATCCAAGACTGAGGACAGTCCTGAGCTTTACAGACACTGCTCTGTCATCTGCATCCCGCGACACTGCCACAGGGTGCCAGAGTTAATCTGTTCTTCCACACTTTATTCCCTGGTGCCTCTTTCTCATCATGCACTTGCCATGAGTGAGAAACTCAAGTGTTACTGGAACACAGTCACTGTCGGATTGTGACAGGTTATCAAAAACAGGGACAGCTGTGAAGTGATAAACGGGCAGGCAGTATATACTGCATGGACACACTGGACAAGGGAACACCTGGGGTCCCTGGCAAGCTGAAAAAAGGTGGGACACTATTTGCGCAGAATCCTCAGAAGAGTGCACAATTTAAAACTTGGAAATCAGAAATTGTTTCTTTCTAGGATTTTCCACTTATTTTCAGAGTATGAATGACCACAGTTGGTTAGGATGGTGAAAAGGAAAAGAAGGACCGAGGGAAGCCTACAGCATCATCGTAAGGCAAGCACCCGAGAGCCCTTCCCGATGGCGTCTCCAAACAAGTGTCCACTCTTAAGTTGTCCTCGGAACCTGTTCTCAGCTGCGCATGACCAGCTATGATGAACCAGCCATACACACAGTCACTGTCCGAGCATACACCTAGCTGCAGAGTATCACTTTCCCAAACATGAAAAGGTCATGCCATTTGTGTGGCGTGACAGCTGTCCTCGGCTGACTCCTTCAGTTTAAATTATTCGATAAGATTTTGTCAGCTCTGATAAGAATCCGACAATTCTGTGAGCTCTTCAATGTTTCTGAGTGGTTGGCATATCTCTCCACTCTGAGGGCACAATCCTGAACGTGTTAGTTAAAAAACTGTTAAAAGTCTGAAACTGTATTCCAGACCAATGATTTTAGACTTCTCAAAAACCATTTAAGATGATTATATCAATCATTTATCTCTTAGTTTTTATCACCAGCACAGAAACTATGATTATTTAATTCCTGTAATTTTCCTTTGTGAATTCTATCTCTTGCTTCTCATAGTCTTTTGAGTTACCTGCTGTAGTGAATGTCAAGGAAATACTGGGGATTTTTTATCTGTGGAAGATAATTACAATAACATATCCCAGGAACAGAGAATTCTTAGAGCTGTGTCTCTGAACAACAGGATTTTCTATTAAAAAGAAAAATAGAAGATATGAACCAATCACCCAGAACTGTTGGTACAAAGAGTAACTAATTCACGATACTGGAAAAACGTCTTCTGCTTGAGGACTGTGGCAGAATCATGAATACTGCCCTTTGCGTTGTCTTCAAGATTATAACTCCAAATGAAATTATCTCATCTTAAGGCTTCAAGGCTGTTCTTAGAAAGTACCCCCTTCATTAAAAAAAAAAAACAACCAAAAGGAAAAACCTTAAGATATAATTTAGCAATTTAGCAGGTGTTATTTCAAAACAAAAGCGAAATCATCCTCTTCAAATCAGCCCCCAGCAAGAGGAATCCACTAAGTTGGGGCTGAGGTGCTACATTATAAGCTGCTTGGTTACTGAACAAGCAGGAAAGCGTATTCTTTCAAGCCATTATTTATGTTTCTTAAAAACAGCTCCAACCGTTCACAAATAATAAAATATTATTTCTGCGTTCTCTCTCTCTCTCTCTCTCTCTCTCTCTCTCTCTCTCTCTCTCTCTCTCTCTCTCTCTGTCTCTCTCTCTGAAAGAGAGAGAGAGAGACAGACAGACAGACAGACAGACAGACAGAGACAGAGACAGAGAGAGTAAGCTAAGATGGTTTGAACACTTCATGGAAATAATGTCTGCAGCACTTCGGAGCGGAGCCCCCGACCTGCTCACAGCCAGCTGTACCTGCAGAAACAGCAAGAAGGCGGCCACAGGGGTGCCACTCCCTTGGGGATCACTTTTCACGGCCTGGAGCATTCATGAGCATTAAAGCCGGATTCCTGCCGAGTGCTTCTCCATAGTTTCTATTAACTCCCTAGGACTTCCTGGGATGGCTCCTGGAGAGTGTGAGTTGGTTCCACCTTCTGGAGTTGCCAGCTGTTAGGAACAAAGACACCTGGGCAAGGAGCTTGTTAAATGGCATTATTTCTTCTCCACGACAGTTTTGACAGACTGAAAAATCTGCTTCTGAGTCTGCCTGTGGTTTTCTTGAATTGCACACTGTCAAGTCTGCAGTTGGAAGTTTTACCTCTGCTCTTCTAGAGGCGGTTGGTATTTGCCTATCCAGCTCTGTTTGGTCTGCTTTCCTTTTGGAATAGTCACTCTCTAGTCAGCTACAATGAACCCACCCTGGGCTATGGTTATGATGCTGAAGTTCAACTACTAAAGAGCCAACTAGTTTATCCAGGAATACCTAGAAATTAACGTACTATGGTGGACATTGATAATTCAAATATAAAACAGCATTGGCTAATTGGGAAAATACAATGTAGAAACGTAGGATTATTAGAAGATCACCCCATTTACATATTAAATAGCTTCCAGAGTGAGCTGAGAGATGCCAGCAAGAGATGAAAACCTTCCTAATCCCACACTCATCAGCCATTGTTATTTTTAAAAGGAAGAGATGGAGGAGTAAGGTCTAAGGTCTAAGTAAGGAAGACATTGCTTCCCCTGCCTTTGCTGTTCAACTATGATGTGCTTGAATCGATCCTCCCTGATATAAGTTGATCCAATTCTTCCCATCATTCATTAAAAGAAGAAAAAGGGTAACTCTTGATGTCAGAGGTCGTGGAAACTCTGTAAAAACCCCACATTTCTGTGAGTTACTCTCCTCAGCAGTTTTAAAGGGACTCAGTACTAACAAAACCCACCACGATTATTCCTCAGACAATTGAGGAAATGCCCTGAATGCATTTTCAACAGTGCCTGAGGTGGCAGTTTGTTCTGGCGGTGGCAGTGCTTGTGTCTGCTGCTTGGCCCCCTGAGAGGCTTCAAGAACCAAAAGGTGGGGCTGGGGATGTGGTCCAGTGGTAGAGTACTTGCCTAGCGTGCACAAGGCCACGGGTTCAATTCCCAGCACTTTCAGGGAAGACAATAGCGACAAAATAAAACAAAATCCAAAGGAGACCTTTACCACCACTGTCCCCATAGCACGTAGCCAAGGCAACCTACCAAGCTGGAATACTGTTCTCCCACCGACACTGTGCTACCAAAGCAGGCCTTGCTGAAGTCAATCAAGAGAAATCCTCTCTCCAAACTTCACATCATACTGCCTGGCTTCATTCCCACAACAAAGCGGCCTTGGACCTGTCATACACACACCAAAAGTATCCATAAGGTACACAGACCTCAACATGGTCTCCAGCTGAAGCACGGATCGTGGACATCAAACATGGTTTCCGGCAGCAGCAGCAGCACAGACCCTGAATGTCTTTCAAGAAGACTTAGAAAATAAACCATTTTTCAACTTATTGTTGCTCAGAGTCTGGATGATCGTGTGGTTGTGGAGTTTGAGGTATGGGGGGACTCAGGACCTGCTTGAGGTCCTGGCTACTGTGCACCACCTCACCCTCAATGCTGGCCACCCTGCCAGTACACCGAGCATGGCCATCATGCTTGCAACCCAAGGAAGTCTTGGGCTTCCTTTTCCAAATGGTGGCTTCAGCAGCAGGCCAGGCCTGCCAATGGGTTGAGGTGGGCCCAGTACTGGACTGGGCCTCTCAGCAGCCCAAAGACCTGCTCTGCTAAGCAGCAACACGTTCCTTTGTCATCCATGGCCTTGCTTCCCTACCTGTCACCACCATGGTGTCCCTAGCTCTGCTTCTCTCGGCTGCACATGCTATTCCATTCCGCCATCTTCTTTCCTATGTGCTAGGTGTACACATTTGAAAGATCATTTTGTCCTACCCATTTCCCAACATGGGGTACACACCCAAAACAAACTAAGCCAAAAAGAAGCACAAGAGATGGATACCTGTAGCATGAATCTTAAAAGTTCTTATTAATAAAATCAAACTTGAGCCAGGTATTGGGGTGAACACTGGAAGGTCAGAGAGACAGAATAAGCCACAGCTATCTCACCTCACCGGATCCTCAGCTGGTCTTGTTTCCTCAGACTGGATGCCCCGATCCATCATCCAGAATGGGTCTCAGCTGAACTGCTGCTAGAAGCCTGAAAGCTTAACCAGCCACATGCTTCTCCAGGCCGCTTCTCCAGGCCAAATGCCTCGAGTTCCTGGTCCTCACGCTTTATATACCTTTCTGCTTTCTACCACCACTCCCTGGGATTAAAGGTGTGGCTTTCTGAGATTAAAGGTGTGTATCACCGTGTCTGGCCATTTCCAATGTGGCCTTGAACTCACAGAGATCCAGAGGGATTTCTGTCTCTGGAATGCTAGGATTAAAGGCGTATGCTACCACTGCCTAACCTCTATGTTTAATATTGTGGCTGTCCTGTTCTCTGACCCCAGATAAGTTTATTAGCATACACAATATTTTGGGGAACACAATACCACCACATTTCCTCTCTTTTTGTCTAAAATTAAAAAAGCTTATAACTAATACAAGAAAAACTATATCCAGTAAGTATATACAATATACACAGTCAAGATTACATTAACGATGTCTAGTCCATTAACATTTGACAGATTCAGATAAAAAATTTTCATTACTTATCTTATTGAAAACAAGTAGTTCCTTTTTAAAAGTAGATTCCATAATCTCCCTTTTTATCTTATCATATCCATATTCTCTCTTTTTTCTTTTCATAATACATTCAGTAGTCTACCTTTTGTCATTTTTATATCTTCTCCTTTTTCTTTTCAGTGTAGATTCAGTGATCTACCTATTTATCCTATTTTTCTTTATCTTTTTTCTCAGAGTAGATTCGATGATCTATCTCAGATACCATCTGAGAAACAAATTCAGCTTTCCCTTTCTCTTCTAAATCGATCGATTAGGATTAAATTCATTACCTGGCTCATCCTCCCACTGCCTGGCATATACTTTCCTAGGGACAGTCTGTGTCTTATCTGTCCTAGTTAGCTTTAATCGTCAACTTGGCATAGCCTAGATTCACCTGAGGAAGGAGTCTCAGTTGAGGAATTGCCTGGATCAGGCTGACCCGTGGCCAGTCTTGAGGGCTAATTGATGTAGGAGGTCCCAGCCCAGTGTGGACAGCACCAACCCTGGGCAGATGGTCCTGAGCTGTACAAGAAAGGTAGTTAAGCATGAGTCTTGAGTGAGCCAGTAAGCACAATCCTCCATGGTTTCTGTGTCAAGTCCCTGCTTACGTTCCTGCCCTTACTTCCCTTAATGTTGAACTATAACCTAGGTATGTAAGCCATTCCTCCCCCTACATTGTTTTAGTCAGAGTGCTTTATCACAGCAACTGAAATCAAAGTAGAATAGTATTTCTGATCTATACTTGAAAAAACTTGGGCTTAGAACTGAGACTAACTACATACCCATATATATATGGCCCTCCCCCACCATACATATATAGTCTGTGTTCAAAAGACACTACATATTTCAAAACAAGAATAAGAGATCAATAAAACAAGCCCCAGACTCTCCTGAGAAGGAAACCATGCACCTGTGAGGGTCACACGTCCACACAGCCAGCTCTTCACTGAGTGTGAGTTATCTGCCCAAATCATGGCGCATGAACACTGGGGAGGGGAGAGCTGGTTGTACCAGGCTTTCTCTTCGGTCCACTAACCAGCTCCCAAATCAAGACACAGAGACTTCTTATTAGTTATGAACGCTTGGGCTTATCTTAACTCCTATTGTAATCTGTTTCTCTTCATCTACATTTTGCCTCAGAGTTTTTACCTTCTTTCCTTCTGTATATCTTACTTTTACTTCTCCTGTCTGGCTGGCTGCTGCCTGGCTTCTCGCCTTGGGTCCCTCTCTTTCTCCCTTATTCTCTTCTCCTTCTTACTTTCGAGCTTAGATTTCCCCTCCTACTTATTCTCTCTGCCAGCCAACCCCGCCAATCCCTCTCCTGCCTAGTTATTGGCTGTTCAGCTTTTTATTAGATCAATCAGGTGTCTTAGGCAGGCAAAGTGAAACAGCAACACATCTTTACATGATTAAACAGATAAAGCACAAACAAATGTAACACAATTTTACGTCATTAACAAAGGCAGCAGAAACAAACGTAACACACCTTCACATAGTTAAAGTAATATTCTGCAACATAAACAGATATTTATTTACATTTACACATTTACATAGTTAAATATTCCACAACAGCTGGTTACAGGTCCTCAGGAGGAAACCCACAGCACTGATCACTCCACTATCTTCCCACATGTAGCAAGGTTCAAACTGGCAATCCCCAAACAGTCTTGGTCTAGTCTGACAGACAGACACTGTTACAAGACACCAAAGTTTGTCACTACAGAAAGAATACAGTTGTTTTCAGTTAAAAACCCTCAGTTTATGAGAAGATTGAATGGGCCCTGGAGCAGAAAAAGAGAAGTGCTGAAAAATGATGAACTTACATAGGAATTAAGTTTATAGCCCTTTCTAAATTTTGTCTAAAGTGTGTCAAAGCAAGAGGAAGTGTCCCTGTGCCCTCAAAGATTCTACAAAAATGGTTCCCAGTCCTCTCCCTCTGAAATGCCTCTGATGCTTCTGAGACATTGGGTTTTTCTAAGAACTGAAAATTTTACTTAAAACAAAAAACAAAAAGATGACATTAAGCATCTTTCTGCTTTAGCCCAGAACTGTGGATATATATTCAACTGAGACCCAAGTCCTGGATCAGATTTGGAATTAAACTTCATGTCTGTGATTGACCAACAAGGAGACTTGGAGAATTGCCACATCTCTGAGCTTTATGTCTCTGATGGAGAGAGAGCATGCCTGGTAAATACTCATTCAACAAACATTAAAAATAATTTCTTCTTTTATTTTAATCTGTTAATCATTCTTACAGAATGTGTATGGTTGATTTTTATAAGAACTATGGATTCATTTCTAGTATTGACTAGTAATAGATGATGAATGATAAAATATTTACTAGATAAAAACTATGTTCAAGGGGCTGCAGGGATGGCTCAGTGATTAAGAATATTTGCTATTCTTCTAGGAGACCTGAGTTTTATTCCCAGTACCCAGGTGACTTAATACCACCTATAACTTCAACTCCCAACAGATTCAATGCTCTCTTCCAACTTCTGCAGGCACCCATATCCATGCACACACACACACACACACACACACACACACACACACACACACACAAATCTTAAGATAACTACAACCAAGATGCCAATGCCAATTTTCCCAGAACAATCCAGATGAACTCTCTCCTCTTCTTTATTAGTAAGGGGTCCTCTCAGTTCTCAATAGTGCCCCATAACACATTTGATATAACGTCAAAAGTTCCACTCTTTCCATTCAAGTTGATTTTTTTTTTTACTAAAAATTCTTTTTATCGGTGGCTGTGGTAGTATTTATTGCTGGCATGATGGGATAGAGTCACTGAAGAGACAAGCCTCTGGGGATGTCTGTGAGGGGTTGTCTAGATTAGGTTAAATCTGGTGCTAAATTTGAGCAGTTCCATTCCATAGGCTGAGGGTCCCAGACTGAACAAAAGGGAGAAAATGAACTAAGTGTGAACATCCATCACTTTCTGCTTCCTGACTAAAAAGCCAATGTGACCAGCTGCTTCTGGTTCTGCTGCCAAGACTTCCCCATCATGGTGGACTGCACTAACTAGAATCAAAATTAACTTCCCTTCTTTCTGCTGCTTTCGACAGGCATTTTTGCTCCAGGAGTCTGTAAAGTAACTGATGCAGTGGCTTTGCCAAATCAAACAGGAAACATGGCAATTACAATGATTGATACACAAATACTTAGTTAGCATCCTTCCTTCTGGTAACTTCTGTGAGGTTTGTGTGGTCAACAGCCTGAACCCCACACAGGGTCAGATGACCTCCAGGAGACCAAAAGGCTTGACCTAGATGTAGATCCACAGGATTTGGCCAGAGAGGCAAGAACTCAGACCCCAAAACGTCAGTGATTTTGAGAAAGGCCAATGACAGAAGCCATCATCTCTCCTGAGGATCAAGAGGAAAGAGCAATGGGAAGGAATGTCAAATCGTACTCACAGGTGCAGTATTTTTAGCATCCTCTGAGAACCACTTCTAATGTGTCTGGCTGGATGACCGGAATAAAATGTTACAGAACCCAAGTAAAGGGAAGACGTGAATAAAGCATGCCGTGCATTTCCATGGTGAATGTTCTGTCTCTGTACTATTGGCTGGCTGGCACTGGTTACTTTGCAGGAGCCACCTCTAATCTCTCAATACCACATCAAAATAAATGGATAAAGTATCCATTAGGAACACTCTGTTCTACTGTGGCTGTGAGGAGGGCATTGACATCTCTCCCAGGACTCAGCCAAAAACCCAAAAGCCTCCTGAATACTCGCTCTCATTCTGGCTATAGCATGTCAATTCTGAGCCATATTACTCAAAGTATCATTTGCAGAAAGCAAGTCTAGGCACTTACTGCAATACAGGGTTCCAAGCTCTTCCCCACCCTGCTTAACATCTCACTGAAGTCCAGGAAAATCAACACACCCTCCGTGTGTGTGTGTGTGTGTGTGTGTGTGTGTGTGTGTGTGTGTGTGATGCTCACCTGTGGAGGCATATGTGGGGATTGTGCATGTACATAGAGGCCAGAGGCTGACATTGCATGTTTTCCTGTATTGCACTCCACTTTATTTTAATGACTCACATATCAGCTAGCATAGGTAGCCAGCTTGCTCTGGGGATTCCTGTGTCTGCATCCTGTGCTGGGATTCCAGGAAAGTTCCTCTGCCCACCCAAAGTATATGGATGCTAGGGATCTACACTCCAGTGCCCATATTTGGGTGCTAAACATTTTATTCTCTGATCCATGTCACTGGCCTTAGGAGCATGCCCTTACTTGAGACAGGCTATAATAAAACCCATTTATGAGACAAATCTGGCATCGCTTGTCTATGAATTCAATCTCCAAGCCTCTAAGAATCTCATCCCCACGGCTAATTTTTTCTGTAGAGTTCTGCCAGCACTTCCAGAGTGCTACAGATAGCTGTCACTAGCTGGAGAAGTAAAGGACACCTGCTTCTAGATCTCAGGATTTGATTGATGGCTGATTGTAACTGTTAAGTAATTTAATAATCTCCCAAATTTCAATTTATCTGTGAAACACAACGTGAGAAACAGTATGCCTCACACACAGTCTTGTAAAGACCAAATGTGTTTGCATTTTCCTACCATAAATAAGTGAAAATTCCATTCCTTCTCATTTTGATACACCTGCATTCTTCACACTCAAAACTAAGGCATTGCTGTACTCTTTCATCACCAAGTAGGAGCCTCGGGTCATTAATTATTGCAGTCCCAAGGTCCCTTGGATAAAGCAGCATCTGTCACCTGCAAGAGAAGGGTGAGCGCACACCTGGACAGAAGATGGATCTGAGAGCAGCCCAGCAGCTCCCAGCTGTGCACACAGACAAGCACACAAATACCCACCCGTCTGGCACAGAGCAATGGCTGCTTGGCTTCTCAGAGCCACTTGGAAACTGTGGCTGTAAGAAAACCTTCTGTTGAAAACCACAGCTTTGGCAAAAAGCAATTGTTATCCTGATTTAAAAAAAAAAAAACTGCAGTTGACAAAGCTAATGAAAATGGACTGTCTTTATGGAGAGACACCAGTGATGCATGTACATGTTTCAGTAAGGAAGATGAGATGACTCCTAGTCCGCCCATGGATTCCCAGCATCTCTTTCTCTGTATCACACACAGGCCAGAGGACGAACACACTGCCTTGACAGGGTAATATGTATTCTGTTCCTCAGTTTCCCACATTCCCCTGAGGAGCTCAGCTCTGGGGCATCCATAGAGAAGCCATGAAGAAATCATGGTCTGCAAGCCTCAGAGAGAATCCATCTTCTGTGCTGAAGCTGGAAGCAGCTCCCTTCTGCAGGATTCCAGAGTCAGGTCCCAGATGTGGTGAGAGGCCAAAGCATCTGCTGTGTCCTGGCCCTGTCGCTAACATTTGTGAGGCACTCAGTTTGGGGCCTTAGCTTCTTTCTGTTCTGGAAAATGGAGCTGTACATCCTTTCTTGGTCTTCCCAGAGGATCAATTACTGGATGCAAATGAGAAAATGTTCATCAGCAAGCCTGGAAAAGTGAAGATCAGGAATGTGTGTGTGTGTGGGGGGGTGTATTCATGTGGTATGTGTGTATGTATGTATGTGTGTGTGCAGAGTGTATATATATGCATGTAGTGTGTATGTGTGTGCATGCAGGTGCATGTGGGGTTTGTGTGTTGTGTATATGAGTGGTATTCCACATATGTCAGAATATAAGTTGATGTGGTAACCAAGAGGATGCAGGAATCAAGGACGTTAGACATTAGAGCTTGACTGGCCAGCACAGGTCCCCAGTTCGCTTTGATGCTTTCCTTAGGCTTCTGCAGTAACTAAGAATGAAGATCCTTTGACTTACAACTAAGGATACCCTGGAGCACATAGGTGAAAGTTTCCAAGGAAAGGTGGTTGGAGTTGCCTTTCCTTCCTCCTTTCTGTTTGGAACATGCACGTGCTGTCTGGAGCTACAGCAGCCATCCTGCCATAATGAGGCAAAGTAACAAGGACAAAAGCCAGTGTGTGAAGGAAGATGTAAGAAAAGCAAAACATAAAGGTATCGAGTTTCTGGTACATCACAGAAAAGTTAAACCAATTCCAAAACTCTCCTACATCAATGGAAACCATGAGAAAGATTAGTTCTGATTTGTTTAAGTTCCCATTAGATACCCTGTGGACTGGAGCTAAATGTATTCCTGAGGAAAAGAGGGAAGCCAGAATGACCCTTTTAAAGCATGAGTCAGATCATTTCTCTGCTGGCAAACACCCAACGACTTCCCTCCTCACTCAAAGTGGGCCCAGAGCCAGAATCAATCTGCAGCTTGTGAGTCTTCTGGCCCATCTTAGTCTCCCCTATTTAATCTGCCAGTCACAGTAAGCTCATCAGTCTAGACTCAGCCCCACCTCAGCCTTTGTGCTTCTGCAGCTGTGCTACCCCAAGGTGGCACCCCCTCCTACTCCGTGCAGGATTTCCCACAACCCTCTTCTCAGTGAGGCTTTGTGTATGTATGTCTTGCCAGTATGTCTGTCTACTATAGCTGCCCATTTCGAGCTCTCGTTCTTGTCTGTAATTTTTAATATGAATATAGATCTGTGTGCTAGTTGGTTTTTTGTTTGTTTGTTTGTTTGTTTGTTTGTTTGTTTTGTTTTTCAACTTGACACAAGATGGAAGTCATCAAAGAAGGGCCCTGAGCTGAGGAACTGTTTCTATCAGATTCCCCTATGGACAAGTCTGTGGGGTATTTTCTTGATAAATGATTGACACAGAGGGCCCAGCCCACTGTGGACAGTGCCACCTCTGAGCAGGTGGGCCTGGGGTATATAAGAAAGTGAACTGAGCTAGCCGTGGAAAGCAAGCTAGTGAGCAATACTCCTCCATGGCTTTGGCTAGGGCTCCTGCCCTAGGTTCCTGCCTTGGGTCCCTTTCCTGACTTCCCTTCATTAAGGACTGTAGGCAGTAAGGTAAAATAAATCCTTTCCTCACCAAAAAAAAAATTTTTTTTTTTGATCATGGTGTTTATCACAGCAATAGAAAGCAAAGGAGAACAGTCCCAGCTACATCTTTGACCATGCTTGGTTTCACACAAAGACTAATGAATTCTTTTGTTTTGTTTTTCTTTCTTCTCAACCATAAGAAACATCAATAGCATTTGAAGCAATATTCTCATATTTATACCATAATTTTGAAAGGGATTTGAGGCATTTTCAAAACAAGTCACACAGTCTATACCTAGTGAAGAATTCCACAAATAAATAGAACTTAAGGCATAAAGAATCCAGTGGTTTGGGGTTTTGTGTCTGTGGTATTAGGGATTGAGCCTGAGGCCTTGTGCACTGTATTAGTGACTTGTCTCCATGCTGCGAGAAAACACCTGTTAGAAGCATCTCAAGCAAGAAAGGTTTGCTTCAGCTCACAGTTCCAGGGGAGGTGCGACAGCAGGAGCAGAAGCTGCCTGGTCACTTCCGGCCCACGTTCAGAAAACAGAGAACAGTGAATGCTTATGCTCAGCTTGCTTTCTCCTTTTTTTTTTCACTCCAGAGCCCCAGCCCAAGGAATGGAACTACTCACAATTAGGGTGGGGCTTCCCACTTCACAGACACGCCCAGATATCTGTCTCCATGGTGACCCTTAATTTCATCAAGATGACAATGAAAATGTAATTGCCACTTGGTGCTGTGCAGATGCTCTACCACCGAACTCAAACCCCACCAAAGACAATGACTCTCCAGGTTGATTCACCATTCTACTGCCTCTATGCAAGCAGGCTTGACCTCCTCGGTAAGAGTGAGGAAAATCAATTAACTGTAACAACAGGCTGCGGCCACTGCTACAGGCCCGCATCAATTTGCAGATGAGTAAAGTCTCTGTTATTTAAGATCAAAGCATCCCTCTACACAAATAGCCTCAAATAACAAAAGGGGACACAGGCAACTCCAAGCCCCAATGTCAGCAGAGCATCCAGCGCAGCTTCAGAGAAGGCTCAGCGCATGCTTTCACCCCTAAAGCCCAGGCCAGTCCCCATGGAATCCTTCAGTCATGCCTCAAGCCTGGACAGACTCCTCCCCTTGATCCTTCTCAAGGATGCCAAGGGCTCAAAGCTTACTCATAGTTCACTTCTCGTTCTGGAATCCCTTCTACGGCCTAATCGGTATGGAGAGAAGCTCCACCCTGTTCTCAGCGAGTCTATCTACTACATTTTTGTTTGACTCCTGAACTCTGTCACCATCTCTTCTAAGGGCGCATCTCTTCAGATCTAGGCAGACGCAGGACCCTGCAGCATTGCGTCTCCCCTAACCCCTTAGAGGAGACAAGAGCTGTGAATTTATCTTGTCATCTACAGGTCTTTGGATGCTTGCTAACAGTGGAAGACCCCCCTCCTCCAATCTATTTGATGCCATCACTGAAAGGAGCCAGACCATTCATTTACCACCTCTGATGATCCTAGCCACCACCATCAGCCACTTTCCCCCCTCAGAGCTACAGCTGAGGGGAAATATGATAAGAACAATAGAGTGGGTACTGGAAACTAATCTGACATTGATTGACAAAGCCGGATCTTATTTAATCATACAGAAACTTTCTTTATTCAACTGCCAAGTGTTTTAGAGAGGTTACACTGGGCAGATAGATTGCATTTTGAAAAGTACATTAGCAAATTAGCCCGGCAAATAAAATATTCAAGGTTATAGAAAGAACACGAACTGTCAAGGACAGATTTAATGGCTCCACAGCAATATTACATTACTTAAAATATTCTTTTCACTTTAAAGTGGAAATAATTATATATTGAACAAATACCAATGTAAATTCTTCAGATTATAGACGGTAAAGGTGATGGTGGCCCAGTGATCAGATTGCCCTTGGGAGGCTGGGGTAGAAGGATTTTGAGTTGAGACCGTAAGCAAGATCTTTCTCTAAAAAACAAAAACAAAGCCAGAATAGGATGGGCAGAGTCTTGGGAGAAAGGCCTGTCAGCCTGGTGTCACTTAGGAGTGTGCACTCCTGCAGGAGAGGGACAGCTGTGTCTGGTACAGGGCAATCACCAACTTTCAACAGAGAAGTTCGTACATGCTCCACCAGCAGACACACTTAACCACTAGCCGGAGTTAGTGCTCTTGGAGAGCAAACTTCCAACATTACAGTTTCAGGCTCACTTCTCAAAGTCACTTAAGAACCTGCCATCTGGAGACGTGACCAAGACCCTGCTCCGGTCACAGTTAGGTTTCAGGAAATCTGTGCAGTTTCCTGTCTTAGTGGTTATCAAAGAAGATTCCCTAGGAAGAGAAGGTCCATAAAGTATATGTCACTAGCTGGCCAGCTGCCCCACATCAGGGGACCTCTCATATTCCAATCCACACCAGTTGAAGACCATGGCTCCAGCTCTAGCCCTCCATGAATGTTATCTTCCTGGACTCTGCATCACAGCATTTCCTGGAAGCTGTATGAAGCCAGTCTAAGCAACCTAGAAGCCCTTTCTTTGATACTCATTCATTTGTTCAACCACAGACTTCTCAATCTTTCAATCTCTCTTTTCAATCTTCTTTCAATCATTTGCTGACATTCTCTCCTGGCTCCTTTCCCCAGAAAATGTCATTGCGCCATGCTTAACAGAGAAGGTGTAGTGGGCGGGGAGGGTCCCTGTGGCACAGCCTTATGACTCTCTCCCAAAGTCCTGGAGGCACACCCCCAATGCAGTCTGGCACAGCCTTCTCTTTTTTTTTTTTTTTTTTTTTTTTTTGAGCCTCCCTTTTTCCTCTGACCATCTCCTACTTATGACTTACAAATCTATTTTTAGTCTTTAACACATCTTATCTCACTTCTGTTCCATCAAAATCTATCCCCTCTCTCCCTATAAACATAATAGCTGTAATCTTGAAATAATATGAAATAATGACAACCAACTAAATGCTCACAAATATATGTCTTCCTCCTCCCCAGTGACTGTTTCAAAATTCAGCAACATCGATATAAAACTCATCTTTCTCACAAGATTGTTGTTTAGGTTCTTGTTTTGTCATGAAAAAGGGAAACCTAATCATACCCAGAAGCAAGGACATCTGGTTTTGTGGCCCTGCTGAAGTGTGAGTGTCACGGGAGGGGTCACGTCACACAAAGCATGGCTCTTCAGAAAATCCCCAGTGGACACAGCTCCCTCTACATCCCTCTGCTTCGCCCCTAGACCCTCCACCTTACCTGGTCATCCTGCCACTAAGCGTACTGAGACCTCCTTCTCTCATTGTCATGGACAGAGTTTTCTTCAACATACAACCGAGCCAGGCCAGGTTTCCTCTGCTCCCATTTATCCTCTGGGAAACAGTCTTCCCATTCCACAAAGAGATAGTCATGAGCATGAGTGGCTAAGGAGGCAGTTAATCTCTGTGCACTACCCCAAACCTCTTGGCCTCAGCTCCTCAGGCCTGCTCTCACACTGCACGCTTCTCCAGAGAATCCATGCCCTCTGCCTGGTGTCCGTAAGCAGGCAACCTTCCTCAGCACTCAGCTGGGACTCCTTGAATGTCAGCAAGGATCTCTTCATTATCAAGGCCAATGAGTTTGTGCAATTCTTGGTGTGATGTGTGTGTGTGTGTGTGTGTGTGTGTGTGAGTGTGTGTCTTAGTAGATCACTTTAAAGCTTCATCTTTGAACTCTTGCCCTAGAAATATACTAAAAAAAAAAAAGCCAAACCCACAGCTTGAAGGCAAAGAGTTCTTGGTTCAAAACCAGCTTCACCAGCTAAAAATTGCCAATCCCTATTTAATAACCAAACTTTCTTTCAGGTTCTATAATTTATGGACAATACTGCTGTGGATATCACTCTGTATCAATAAAGCGCTGATTGGCCGGTAGCCAGACAGGAAGTATAGGCGGGACTAACAGAGAGGAGAATTGAGGGAACAGGAAGGTAGAGAGGAGACTGGCTGGAGCTGCGGCCAGGAGAAGGAAGATGTAAGGTACCGGTAAGCCACAAGCCACGTGGCAAAGTAGAGATTAATAGAAATGGGCTAAATATAAGAGTAAGAGCTAGACAATGATAGGCCTGAGCTAATGGCCAAGCAGTTTAAATAATGTAAGCGTCTGTGTGTTTATTTTATAAGTGGGCTCGGAGACTGGCGGGACTTGGGAGCTGGAGACTGGCGGGTGGCAGAGATTTGTCCTGACTGTGGGCCCAGCAGGAAAACTCTAGCTACACAATACTGCCTATGTCACTGGGTTGCTATAAAAAAAAAAAGTTAAAGCACATAGAGGTATCATACAACAACCAAACTCTGGAGGACATGAATGAATCATTTTCCTCACCAAACGTGGTGGCCTTCTGTTTATACCCCTTTGCTTTAGACCTCCTGTTTGCTCTGTCCTTTATTGATTTTGCTACCTCCTATCTTCTGGGAGCATCTGCCCAGCAACCATGGTCCTCTTTTCTTCTAGTCCCATGACTGACTCTCTCTCTCTCCCCCCTCCCTTCTCTCTGTCTCTCTCTCCCTGGGTCTGTCCGTCTCTGTCACAGAAGTCACCAATTCCCTGATACATCCCTCTCTTCCTCCTGTGCTCTCCCACCATCTCCATCTCTTAGAATCTCCAGATGTCTGAAATAAGTGTTGTTAGCTCCGAAATCCGCTGCTCCCCAGACATACCCCTCCCTATAGGTGTGCCGTCACTATAGGAAGTAAAATCACTCAAGGACTTCCCCCCCCCATAACCAAACAAGGTCCGCAGGCATGCGGACACATCAAGTCAAAAGCCACCGTCTCCCACCGTGGCCACCCACCATCCCACCTCAGAAGCTTCAGGTGAGCAGCCCGCTGTGTGTATCTCTGCCCTCAAAGGTCTTCCATTCTATGCAACTTTAAGAAGAGAATAAAGAATTCATTCTGTAGCATTCTGTGCTTCCCTGTGGCTGGGCCCCAGAACAGCCTTCACCAGGCCCTACCACATTCCCTAGTGAGAGAAACAATCTTTGCATGTTTAATCGTTCCAGGATAGAGTCTTCATATTTCTGTCTCATATTTTGAAATGATTGGATCATCCTCATTATCTCATACTTTTTTTTTCCAAGTTCCCCAGGCATTTAGGATAGCTTCTACCTAAAACTTGCCCAAGCAGAAATCTATAGCTACTCCTAAGCTGATCTCACGATATTCTCACTTAGGCTGTCATCGCTGAGCCGGCTGGGAGGCCAGGGCTCTAACTTCAGTCCATAAAGCTGTCACTGCGATCCTCATGGACAATTTACAGTGACATGCCCATAGGCATGTCGAGAAGAAATGCATATAAGTGTCAGAGTCAAACACTCGGTGGCAATTTATTCTGCCGTCTCTGTTGCTGTAATTTTAATGAGCACACTGTACACTCTCGTGTGGGCCTCCCAACCCATTAGAGAGTGGTGCTGTGTCCACGGCATAGACTTCGCTGACAGAAAGGAAACCAGGCTGAATTTCTTCAAGATGATAAGACGTGAGCTGTTGGAAACCTCCGTAAGTGACTTAACAAAATGAATGCCAGCACTTGTTTATGCTTTCATTAAAATCAAAGGTATTTCCAAAAATGACAGTGAATATCACATGCTCTTGAACTATTAAAATGCACGTGCCTGAACAAATACTCTGAGACTAGTCCCCTGCTCTCAGACATTCATCCTCTCTCCACACAGGCCTAGAGACTCTGAAAGACAGTAGCATGTGGGCCTTGCGCAGTGACCTGTTCACACAGTTTTCCTTTGTCTTAAAGTAATTTGGATAAAAAAGCAAACAGTGTTTATAAGGTACTTTTATACGTCAGTATGTTACTTCAATTTACTTTTGAGCTGTAGATCCTTTGGACAAACTAAAACATGCTTTTTCCATCTTTTATTGGTTCCTCTGACCTGCAAAGTTTACAGAGAAAAAAGTACAAAATGCCTTAGCAACTCTGTGAATACAAAGGCTGAAGAAGGGCCTGAGTGATGTCTTGGAAGTTTAAGAACCCTCGCTGCTATTGCAGAAGACCTGAGTTCACATCCCAGCATCCACATCTGGCAGCTCTTACACCCACAGCAACTGTGGCTCCAGGATCTCCAAGGCCCTCAAGCCTCTACAGGCACTTACTCACATGTGGTGGCCTCTCAGACATGTATACAGACACATAAATAAAAATTAAAATAAACCTTAAGGGGAAAAAAAGCAGAAGAAGGAGTAGCAAGACAGCTGAGCAAGTAAGGGAATTTTCTGGCGAGCTTGATACTCTGAATGTAGCTGAAGTTTTCCTGTGTCCACCCGGCTCCTGCAGCCGCTCAGACCCAAGTAAACACACAGAGACTTAATATTACTTATAAACTGTATGGCCATGGCATGCTTCTTGCTATCTAGTTGTTATATCTTAAATTAACCCATTTCTATTAATCTATAAATTGTCATGTGGCTTGTGGATTACTGGTATTTTTACATCTTGCTTCCTCTGTGTCTGGCTGGCTACTCCTGACTCAGCCTTCCTCTTCCCAGAATTCTCTTCTTTGCTTGTCCCGCCTATACTTCCTGCCTGGCTACTGGCCAGTCAGCACTTTTTTTATTAACCAATCAGAGCAACACATTCATAGCATACAGAGCAATATCCACAGCACTCTGAATTCTATCCCCATGATTCACATGGCAGAGGAAGAGAGGAAGCTGCCCTTTGACCTCCACACGCCTACACATATGCACACACACTAAGTAAAAATTTTAGTTTAAATTATCTTTTAATGCCAAAGAAAAAGAAAAAGCCCACCTGCAAGACACATGAGTTCCCAGATCTCAGTTTGTTTGCTACAGACTCACAGCACAATTCACTGCAGGAATTTTGTGTAACAGTGCAGACAGCAATCCTTCCGAAGAAGAAACCCACTCAACAACAAAGTTGTCTGTGCAATCTTTAAAATAGGCACGACAGGTTTGCTCCTTGAAATTATGAAGTTAGTTAACTGCTTGGGACAAGAAAGCTAAGAAGTACCGTAAAACAAGAAATGGTGTTCAGTTCAGCTTAAATTGACATTGCAGGGAAAAAACAATACAAAATCTGGGGGAAATGTCAGCATGAATATACAAGGCATAGAAATGGCTGGCCCAGATAACATACCTCGGATGCACTGCATAGAACACCTGCTGAAAGAGTGTCCTGTTGTGAGTATCCATCACACTCCACAAGAAAACATAGGCTCAGAGCTTATCCCATGGACCTCTCTCCGGTCTGCTTTCCTTTTGACTGGAGCTTGCTGGGATTCTCAGTGGATATACCGCTTGAGCAGGCCACACTGCCTGTACCCGATTTTGGTGACATGGGGGACTACGCTGGCAACAAGAATGTCTCTGTTTCTGCATCTCTACAGTGTTGCTTTATTTCCAAATTAAATATTTAATAAAAATTAAAAGCAGCTGTTCTCAAATAGCTTATCACTAGCTAGGATTAAGAAAAATTTTTCAGCAAAAACGTGCTTTTATATGGAATAATCTCAAATTAAGTAAAAGTGGAAAATCTTGTAAGATGCTGACTGGAGAGAAGGTGGGCAGGCTGTAGGTGTTGGGTGGGTCAGAACCAATCCCAGGGCTTAACAAGAGATCACAACAAATCTGCAGCCCCTACGTTTTTCCTACACTGACATCCTGACATAGATTTTTTTTTCTCCATCCAGATAAGTAAATCATGAAACAGAGAAGTGCATGCCCCACACCACACCGTCACACAGCTAACTGGGTGTGGGATTAGGCCAGAATCCAGATTTCCAAACACCCTGCACACGAGGCACTCGGGTGGGCTGCTCCTCAGTCATTCATGATTGATGGGTAAGTTACTACTCACAAACCTTCCATTCTCTAACCTGTCCTCTGGTCACACAGTTTCTGTTATTTTAGCAGAAAGATTTAGTGATGCCGTGGCTTCCTGTAACACATTGCTCTCAGGACACCGATGTCTTTATTGGCCTCTATTTGTGACTGGAGACAGGGAGATCTCAGAGACAGAAGTGTGCTGTGAGCTGGAAGGCTGGGGCTGCTCTGTCATATCACACACTATTCCTTCATAACCCGATTCCTAGCCTGTTGTTATACACGTGCATGCGCGTGCACACACACACGTGTATACACAAGGAGAACAATGACTGGAACATAGTAGCTGAGGAACGAATGTCTCTGCTCCACCTAAGACCTGTGAGGGCCTGAAGAGGAAGCAGAGTCCCATTCCAGCTTGACTCCATCAGCCTTCAGGTGACCTCAGAGAGACGGCCTGACTCGACCTTCACAGTGCTGTTAGAAGTTGGATCGATATTTCCCCATCAAGAAAGAATTCTTCCCCAAGTCCAAGACACAGATTCGGAGGAGCAGATCAAATTGAGGCTTCCCTCCTACAGCTATGGAAATTGAACAGGTTATAAACATTCCCTGTGCCTCAGTTTCTCCATCTATAAAATTAAGACATAACCTGCCCAATAAAGCTATGTAGACTAGAAATAAAAAATATATATGTATGCATATGCATATATGTATCTATGAATACAGTTCTATACGCATAATCATATGCAAGCACATTTACACAGACACATACAGATATTACAGGGCCGGTAGCATGGCTTTATCGCTATTGCTTCCCTTACAGCCTGGAAGGGAAGCGTGCCATTCATTTTCCCTGCTACATCCACCACTGGTCTTTAAATACAAAGGAAAAAGCCGATGTCCTGGCCTTGCTATCCGCCACAGTTGTCACACTTTGTTCTAACACTCGTGACTGTTTCACCAAACGCTTGCCCACACTATGGTTAAGTCAGCGTAGTGAAGATTGTGAACCGCTTGATCTCTAGAAAAGAGATTAAAAATGAATGCTACAATGGTGCCCGGACAAATGAGGGTGTTGTCATTGGTAACAGCATGACGGAAACACGGGATACGGCAGGGGTTTGGAAAGGGGGTGTGGACAGTGCTCGTTCAGCAATGTTGAGAAGGTAGTATGATATTTTTTTAAAAAGCAGTATATAACAATAAAAGTATACTCAAATACGTGTACTGGTATGTAGAGGTAAGCCAACTCCTCACTAGTTATCCTAAAATTAGGACAACTGCAAATTTAGTCACAAAAATTATGCAGTGATTTTTACCTAAAAGAATCAAAAACAAAAAACAAGCTGAGTATAAAACAATATACGTGTGTGTGTGTATGTGTGTGTGTGTGTGTGTGTGTGTGAGTGTATGGTATAAATATACAATAAAATGACACAACCTTTAAAGAGTAAAATACTAGAAATGCAAAAAAATATTATATATAAAATGAAAAATAACTACCAGATATAAAACAGGATGAATTTTTTTTTAGGATGTGTGGAGCTTGGGAAATGGCTCAGCAGATGAAGAGCTCCGACTGTAAGTGTGAAAACCAAAGTTTGGATCCCTGAATACCTACAAAAGGTAGGTGGATGTGGCAGCAACAGAGAATCCCCAGAGCAAGCTGGTCCAGGCTAACCCAAATGACAAGCTCTAGGATTAGTAAGACATCCAGTCTTGATAAACTACTTGAACAGCAACGAGGGAAGACATCTGACACCAACCTCAGGCTTCTCCAAACATAAGTACACATGTGCACATATGAACATGCACCCTCACAGTCATATGGCCACACACACATATCTTGTGAACACACACACACACACACACACACACACACACAAACATACACACGTTCATAGACACCAAGAGATATGAGTGTATATATAGCATTCAACATTTCTAAGTACTGTCTAAGGACTTGGCAAATATTATCTCATATAATTTTTATATTAACCCTTGAGGAGAGGAACAATATTTCTACCACTATGCAATGAAGACAACCATGTGCAGGCGGGGAAGCAGGCCTGTTCATGCAGTAGAGATATAAGAACACATATCAGACTTTCAACTAAGTATTCTGGTGCCAGTCTACCCTGTAATTCACTAACTTTTCTCCTTGGGTTAATTTTTGACTACCATGTATGTTAATAAAATATTATAATTACATTGTTAAATTTTTATCATCAAAGTCAGTTTATTTGTATAATAGAAAACATAAAGGGTATTGTCATTTCCTTGGCTGATTCTAACAACTAAATATTCTTTGACAAATCATGTATCTACTTCATAAAAAGTATTTTAAATGTAATGTTTATTTAATGCTAGGTTTATCTTATTTTGCCTGTGACTCCATCATTTTAACTGAATAAAATGTTTCCTGATAACAATATCATTTCTGTGGGTTAGTTAAAAACACAGTGGGGTGTCCATCACAGGTTTGTGCTTCTCAGATCTGAGATGCTTTCTAAGCAGTTCTGGTGTGAATTGTCCAGTTTTCTATCTATTTGGTCAACATGTACCCCTCCATTGGAGGTCACAGTGGTAGCAGCATGGTGGTTAGAGTCTGGTTGTGGCTAGTCCCCTGACACACCCCTGTGCTTGGACTGAGGGCAGGGACAGTTTTTAAAATAGGGCTAGTTTATGTCAACAATCCTACTGTTAAAATAACTATGGTGTAAACTAAGTCAGTCCAAAGGAAGCTAAAGGAAAATCATACTGCAATGATGGGACTGTCATTTCTGATATTAAAACCTATTTTGCAAAAAAAAATCCCAAAGTGAATTTTGCTTACGGACATTGTTCTTGAAACATCCTATATAAGCTGTAAGATACCCTCTCCATGGAACCTTCACAATTATCATAACCAACACAATGACACTCTTCAGCTGAATTTCAAAACTGATTGTCCATATATTCAGGGAAATTTGCAATAAAATGGTTTCTAGATTGCAAAAACCCAAAGCTATCTTCCAAAAACTTTCAATATAACTTCAAGGTATTCTTTAAATTGAAAGCATCTTCAAATGTCTCTGAAATTTTACAAATTACCTAACGTTATTCCTTTCCAGTTCTCAGTTAAGATTTATAGGCACATGTGTTCTTTCTAAGTAGAAACCTTTCAAAATAGGAAAATATCTTTTTCAATACATGTCATGCCTCTCAAGGCTTTGATACCCAGGGGCGCTCTATCTAAATCAGTTCACCAAAGGCAAAGCCTTCAGGGTGTTTACAACAAGCATTAAAAATGTGTCACTAGCTATCAAGTATGCCATTTCTCAACAAGTTCTTCCTTTCTGCATCATTTCCTTTTACTTATAATCACCTGACTCCTAAGACTTCACGACCATCTGAAGCCATCCCAATCAAACTTAAAGGCCATATACGTCCCCTGTGGACTATTACATTGAAATAATTCAGTTTCAATTTCATTCTGTAACAATACATCAACATGGGATTGTAATTACAATAAGATGTTAAAATGGGATTTTTTTCCCCGTTTCACTTGGTAGAGGCACTTAGGAAAGAGGTACCGCTAATGTTCCTAAGTCCCAAGATTGCGGTGTAATAACAAAGTATGCTTGTCGTGTGCCTCATCAAACTGTCCTCATATTACTTCGGCTGTTAACTTTGATCAGAGGAACTTGCTTTGCAGTGGGTGTTGGTTACTCACAACTGGCTAAGGTGCTGTAAATAAATAATGGTCGAGTACTCAGATCTACAGGAGACATTTATATCACCCCTTCTATGGCTCTGGGGACATCATGAAAGATGGGGCAGAAAGTTGCAAGAGCTGGAGGAAGGGGTAGAGTGATGTGGGGGCTTTACAGGGCCATTGCATTCATAAACTCACAGCAGCTGTCATCCCCTACAAAAGGTCTACATAAGAGTGTGTGCTTTGCCGGTCCATCCTGGAGGTGGGACGAACTCATAAAGCCTCCCTTCACTCTGAGGGTTTGACAGCTAACAAAAGCCTCCAACCATCCCTAAGGAGCAATGCTGCAGGCCACAGAAATATGAAGCAGGAGCTCAGCTGACTGTAGTGAAAGCTAATACCTGAAAGAAGCAGAGCTCTTCCAGAGGATAAAGCCAAGCCTCAAGGAGTCTTGGTGGTGATATTAGCTTTTGAATATATATTAGCTGGTTCCTGCAATGGTTTCCTTGTGTGCTATGGTAGCTTTCCCAATTAATTCTTCTTCTAAGAACTTCTAACAGTGTGTTTTATCTGAGACATCTCTCAACATCCAAGAATAAAATGCAGATAGACAAGTATTCCAGACCACCTGCTAGTCTCCTGAATTAAGGTAAATATCTACATGGAGACAACAGCCAAGGTCAGGTGAATGTTAGGTACAAACCTTTGCTTCTTGTGTAAATTAAGCTTGACCCTCCTTTAATTCACTCAAAACAAAAAGGCCCTCAGATACCAGGTGCATCAAGTTATGACACAGGCTTCCTAGCTACCAAGTGTGGTGATATTGTGTTCCCCAATATATTGTGCAGCTTAATAAACTTATCTGGAGTCAGAGAACAGAATAGCTGCTAGATAGACATAGAGGCCAGAAAATGGTTCCACACACGCACTTTTAATCCTAGCATTCTGGAGGCAGAGATCCATACGGATCTCTGTGAGTTCAAAGCCACACTGGAAACATTAGGCATGGTGACACACACCTTTAATCCCAGGAAGTGATGGCAGGAAGCAGAAAGATATATAAGGTGGGAGGACCAGGAACTAGGTCTGTTAAACTTTTAGATTTTTGAGCAGCACAGTTCAGCTGAGACCCATTCAGATGAGGACACAGAAGCTTCCAGTTTGAGGAAACGAGATCAGCTGAGGAATTGGCAAGACGAGGTTGGCTGTGGCTGGTTCTGTTTCTCTGATCTTTCAGCGTTCACCCCAGTACCTGGCTCTGGGTTTGTTTTTATTAATAAGACCTTTTAAGATTCATGTTACAACCAAGCAGACTTGTCCCATCTGAGCAGAAAGCAGAGGGGCCAGAGAATTGCACATTACATGTGGATTTAAACTAGACTGGAGAGAGAGGAGAAGGGCAATGATGGAGAATGAAGATGGAAGAAACTAATAACTATGAGAAGACAGGAGAAGAAGGGTCAGAGAGGAGCTAAGTATGAGAACAGAATTGAAGCTGTGTAGATAGAATTTTGTCTTAGAAGAATAAAGCGAATGGACTAAAGAGCTAGGTGTACTTAGATTCATTCCCTCAGATTAATTCCTGCTGCTCATAGCATCTCTTCTGGAACCCTGGGAAAAGACTATTAAAGGCTAGACCCCAGTAGTCTTTGTTAGAGCAAGTTAAAGCTAATGGTTGTTGGTGGAGGGGGCCAATTTCTTCAGTGGTGTAGCCACTAGTAAGTTGCCAACATGCCTTTAAGTAACCCCATACTCATGCTCATGTAAGCATGGTAAACTCATTGATGTCTTTTGAGGGGACAAGCAACCCAATGTTAAAGGGAGACTGATTAGGGAAAGCCAGTGGCTCTACAGAGGAAGGGAAGGCAAGATAGGGTAATGATAGGGTGAATGGGGACTAAATATATCACATCCATGTAGAAAATGCCATAATGAAACCCAATATGCATAATTAACATAAGCTAGTAAAACGTAGAGAAGAAATAGAAAGATAAAATCATAGCAGCATTAAAAAAGGAAAGATAGCATGCTTGCTCTTTGCTCTTGGTCCTACAAGACCATGAAAGAAGTCAAGTGGAAGGTTCTAAGTGGTAGAGGTGTCTTTTGTTATTTATACAAATTCCTTTGGCTTATCAACAATTTATGTCACCAAGGTGACACACAAGTATAGCACAGAAAGAGTCAAGATGTGCAAAAGAAAGTGCAACCAGATGGATTCATAATGTGTTGACTACCAGGAAAGCCAGCCATGGGGCTAGAGAGACGGTTCGGTGATTAAAAGCACTTGCTGCTCTGGTGGAGCACCTGTGATACATGACTCTAGATCTAGGGAATCTGTGCCCTTATCTGACCTCTGTGGATATTGCATGCACATGGTGTACAATATACATGCAGGGAAATCACTTATACATAAAATAAAAATAAATTTAAAAAAGAAAGGAAGGAAGAAAAGAAAGGAAGGAAGGAAGGAAGGAAGGAAGGAAGGAAGGAAGGAAGGAAGGAAGGAAGGAAGGAAGGAAGGAAGAAGGTAATGGGCAGAACTTTTGTTCTGGGGAGTGCAAAGGAACTATACAATGAGTTCAGTTGTGTGACTAGTGGTTTACTCACTCATATCAATCAAATAAAAGCTTGATTAAATTCAATGATACCCAGATAGATATACTTGGAAGATGACACACCCAGTGCATGGCATCCTGGCTCCCACAACTCTCTCAGCCTTGATTCCTAAGTCTCTCTTCATTGTAACTGTTCACTTTGTATCCATTATAAGAAAACAGAAATTGTAAGAGCTTCAATAGCCACAGGGCATTGGTTCCAGAGGCTTCCTGGGTACTGAAAATGTCGATATACAATATCCCTAAGAGAAAAGTCATAGTATTTGCATGTAACATATATATCCTGTTGATTTTGCTGGTGTGTGTGTGTGTGTGTGTGTGTGTGTGTGTGTGCATATGTGCATAAAGCCAGAAGTTGCTAACACACATCTTCCTCAATCACTCTATAAATCACTTTTTGAGACAAGGTCTCCAAGGGAAGCAGGAAGTCACTGGTTCAGCTGGATTGGCGGGCCAAGGTGCTCTAGGATCTGCCTGCCCCCTGTCAGCCAGCACTAGGATTGCAGGCATGTGCCACTACTGGGGATTTTTACATGGGTCCTGGGGATCTGAACACAGGTCCCCCTGCACTTTACCAACAGCGCCATTCCTAGTCCCTGTATTAGAAAATCTCACAAGGTCATTGCTAGGCAAATAACTGTTGTACTGGAGTATTTCAGGAATGATGACTATGGAGAAATGTACGTGTCTGGTGTAGACACATCTTTCAAAGTATTACTGTCGGTTAAGTAGTTGGTCGAACACATTCGTGAAGAACCCACGAAAAAGGAGGGCTGGTTATGCAGTACTCTTGAGTTCTGTGTCAATTGAGCAATTTGCTGCATCTGACGGAGGGTTCTATAAACCCAGAGTCTATATTCAAGTTGAAAGTGGGGAGCAGGACCAGGGAAACCCGGGACCTACAGCGGATGTCTAATGTGACAGAAGCCACATGAGGTGAGCCTGGAACATGTGGGGCTGCAAGGGCTCAGGTAGTGTCGGAACCGTCATGAATTACTGGACATGCAGTGTCGTTGAAAGCCACTAAACTGACTTTACAAAGAGCTGGTCAAGAACTCATGAGACTCTGCTCAAGACAACCACCTCAGACTTTGGAGAGACTAAGAATGAGTGTGACGTTACAAAGGCTCTGGAAACCTCCTTAAGAGCAAGATGGACCAGGGTCAGGATATCAGAGGGGTGTGTGTGTGTGAGTGTGTGTGTGTGTGTGTGTGTGTGTGTGTGTGTGCAGAAATGCGGCCTCCACTGAGAAAGCTAAAGAAACAAAGACCAGTCACTGGCCTGTTCAGACAACATCGGCAAGACTGGCCCCTTCCACAAGAACAAGCCACGCTCCCAAAGTCTGTGTCTAAGGGAACATGAATGGGCCAGCAGGAGTCATCCTAGATTGGACCCAGTCAGGCCACAGGGATAGGCTATAGATAATGGCTGTGCCTTGTGAATGAGAACAGAGTCCAGACTGGCCAACCAGAAGACACTGGGTCGGTCAGAGAGTAAATCTCAACTCTACTGAAGCAAGGGCTCCAAAGAAGCCCAGAGCTCCAACCTGGAGCGTCCTCGGGGGCTGGCACTGCAGCCAGCCAGCTGTGACCATCCCTGCTCCTTGCTCTTTCCTTTTCTAGAGCAGCTATGGACAACCTGCAACACTGTAGGAAAATTCAAAGCTCTAGGTGAAGAATCAGCCAATGACGACTTCTGTCTCCAGTGTCCCTCACAGCCAGATTTGGGAGGGAAAAGCTTGCACTCAGACTTGGGAGTCTGGCTTATTACCCTGGGCTCAAGTGAGACATCTTCAGGAAGACTAGAGATAACCAAGTGAATGTCTTTTATAACTAATAATGCCAGGAAAGCCCTGAAGTATACCTTCTGGCTCATCAAAGGGATCAGCGGAGGATACACCCTTAGAACTACTGCTAAGAGGGTTTTGGAAGAAACATTATCAGTCAGCAAGATCACTGTCTCACCAGAGCAACAGCATGGCTAACGTTTTTAAATTTCATTATGTGCTGCACACCTAGAATCCATCTAATCTATTGAACAGTGGGCACTGTTATTATCGCTTTCGTGTTTGATATGGATCTGAAGCTTCAGGAAGCAGAATAATATATCATTACTGTCGGTGACTGAGGGGCAACTCAGAGGTGGTGCGTGAACCCAGATCTCCCGTTGATCCAGCCCTGCCCTGCTGACGCGCAGATTGAGTACAACTTTGAAAAGTAATAGTGACACACGGTTTGATGAAAACTGAACTCACAAGATTGCTCTCAGGAGACTCAGTATCTCCGGCCAGTGAATAATTGGATAGGTGTGGTCCACAGCTCTCGGTGTCCTCCCTCTGTCTCGCTGTGGCCACCCATGGCACCGACGACACTGTCTTCAGGCTACCTGTTTATGCATCCCAACCTCCGTAGAAAGATGACCGTCACACAGCTTGATCATGGCAAGCCTAAACGATAACCCGATTTAACACTAGACAGGAGCAAAATGTTTAGTGAAAGCGCACATAATGAACAATTTTCCTTTTGCAGCATTACTGCTGCCAGAACCTAGTTTTACAATAACTTTTAATTATATACCTCCGGGCTTGTAGTATATTTTATTATTCATGTATTCTTTAAACAAAAAAAAATTACAGGAAGTCTGACACTTCTTGCATACGTACATATCACAGCTTTTGCTAGGGTTGTTCATTAGAATAGATAAGTAAATTATCTATTATCATTATTGTCATTATTATTATCCTTCCCTCTCGCTTCCAATTGCCATGGCGACCGTGAGTTGGGGGAGGATGTACGTTTACGACAGTGCACAGGATTTACTGCATTTTAACTCTGCAAAGCCCCCTCAGGGGTGGAGGGCAACATGTATGTATCAACTCACATTCCCTCCGCCACTGCTGAGCCATGCCCTGAACTTCATAAGCAGTCGGGGACACATTTGGGAATCCTTCAAAATGAACCACTCCATAATATGTAGCACATGAAGGGATTATTATTGTTGTCTTCAATTACCTCAAGGCCCGGGGATCATAATAAATGAAGTCTCTGGAATAATGAAATAATAAATTTTCATTTAGAAGAAGTCGCAATCTGAATATCCTTAATACATGCCATCACTCTCCTAAACTTCCCAGTACGGGGGATGTTGCCCTTGAATGCCCTCAGGGCTGTCGGTAAGATGAAATCTTCAGTCTTTACTGATGTAAATTCTTAACTCAGGGAATAGAAGACATTCTTGGGAAACAAAAGGTGACAGATAAAATGGTTTAAGAAATCACCCTTTAGAATTCTATTAGCAATTTATGGACTAACTATTCCTTTAGCAGATTGAGAGCTCCTTGAGATTAGATACTGACAAGTATAATATCACAAATACATGTATTTCATCAGCATCATCAGAGGTGAGAGGAGAATTGGAAATGTCAGTGTGTCTTATAGCCCAGATGTCACTCATTATCTTTAAAGTCCTGACTAGGGTAAGAATATCTGCTATTCCAGGGTCTCAGCACAGCAAAGATGATGGCCTGGATTCTCCAAGAACCAGTCTATTTCTCCACCAGCCCGTCCCTCTCCTTCCCTTGTGGCTTAAATGTTATATAACACTTCCCTCCAAATTGAAGCCTTCCTTCCTGTGAGGGAGTTGGGGAGGAGGAGCTCTTTAAGATGCAGGAAATCAACAAAATATACTAGTCTTAGGAAGATCCTAAAACTTACAAGACTCACAATCCCACCCCCACCCCCCACCCCCACCCCCCCCCCCACCCCCCCCTCCCCACCCCCCACCCCGCCCTGCTGCCCAAGCCACATAAGCATCAATGATTGCAGGAAGGGGAACCAATCATCAACTGAGCTGCACATCACTGCAGGAAAGAGGAGACATTATGATCAGCTGAGCTACATGTCACACACAGAACTCCATCCAGGGCCAGCCTTGGTGAAGTGTCACCATGCTGTAGTGGGCTCTCTGGTGATGCTATTGTGTTGAAGTCACACAAGCTCCTGTAAGGGATGTCTATAAACTCACCACTAAGCTAGACACGGGTGAAATTTCTTTGGTCTGTTGTCAGTGCCCTATCTGGGGTAAATAAATGTTTGTTCCTATCTCCCCTGGAGAGGTCACACACACAACAATGTGAAATGTCCCCTATAGGATTATGTGTATGAAAACTTGGTCGCAGTTTAGTGCTGTTTTAAAACATTGTAGAACCTTTAGAAGACTGAGCTTCACTGAAAGAAGTGGGTCACTGTTGGGGAGGGTGTTGAGGTACTATATAGGTACTCAACCCCACTTCCTGTTCCTGCTCTGCTTCCTGACTGCTGACGTAATATGACCAGGCACCTCATGCCTCTGCTGCCATGCCTCCCCATGATGAAGCACGATCCACCTTCTTAATATATAAGCCAAAAGAAGCCCTTCCTCACAGAAGCGTCTTCTCTTCAGGTGTTGAGTTAGAGCAATGAGAAGAGCAACACACGTGCCTCCCTCCAACGGCCTACCTCCCTAGTCTCCATTCTGAGATAAATAAAACTGTGAGTTATGGATTGCTTCATCTTATGTGTCCCCAAAGCTCTATGGCTGTTCAAACACTGATGTGCTTAAATTTCATGTAAAATTGTCAATTAGGATAAAACTTTATGACTCGGTGAATATTGACCATCATTTACCCAAGGAAAGTTGTTCTTAGTAATGTGGTAAAGTCCAACGTTAAAACTTCGGGCCTTCCTTTCCAACTAAAAAGCCAATGACCCATTGTCCCAGCTAGTTTTTATGTCAAGTTTACACAAGCTAGAGTCATCTAAGAGGAGGGAAACTGAATTGAGACAATGCCTCCATGTAAGATCTGGCTGTAAGACATTTTTGTAATTAGTGATTGATGTGGGAAGGCCCAGCCTGTTGTGTGTGATGCCACCCCGGGATGGTGTGGTCCTAGAGTCTGTAAGAAAGTAGTGTTGTGGAGAAAGCCACAAGAGGCAAGCCACATGGTGGCCTCTGCACCAGTTCCCACCTCCAGGTTCCCACAGTGTTGAGTGAGCTCCTGCCCTGCTTCCCTCAATGGACTGTGACTTGGGATACGCAGGGCAAATAAACCCTTTCCTCCCCAAGTTGCTTTTGATCAGTGTTTCATCCCAGCACTAGTAACCCTAAGACACCCAGCCTTTTATTTTAATAGCAGGAATGATTATGTTTGAAATCACTCTCTAAAATGCTTTGACTCTATTTAAGGTAAATTCTGCTTCAGTTTTCACTATCTTTTTCCATTGCGTTAACAACATCTTACTATATATTATATAACTTTAGACAAAGTGTTCTGATGAATATTTTAAATGTAAAAAATATTAAGTATTTACATGTTTTTACCATTCCAACTGTCCAGAAACAAATTGCAAAAATATATTCATTTTAATTTTTCAAATTGATCTCTGAAAGTCTTATGACTTAAGTAGTCTTTACAGAAATTTGTGATTTTAAGTGAGAGATTTTTGTGAGGTAATGAAAAAAATAATCTCCCACACATCAGTGTGCAATAACTTGTTTACAAGGGATCTCGCAACATCTTCAATGTGCGTAAAAATAAAGACAGTGACGAACACCACGAAAGGGTTTTCTCAAGCATCATTGAAGTGAGTGTGGATCATCCACTGTTTAGTGTAAACTTTCTAACATGAACCATGTAACTGTATAAAAAACAAGTACACTAAGAACCATAGGGCATATAACGACAAGGTGAGTCCAGCATTAAAAGCCAATATCATTTAATACCAACTTGGTCCAATATCACACATAAGACAAATTATAAACCTGATCAGTTTGGGGGTTTCTCAAAGGCTTTTGGGTTTCAAAATCTGTACTCTTAAAAGAGGTAAGATACGAAGCCTATACACTACTCAACTTAGTGAGGTTATAGATAGCTTAAAAAAGCAAGATTTCGTTTTAGAATCTGGTCAGTCGCAGTAGTACATTCTGATAAGCAAATGCTGAAGAAAACAAGGCAGGAGAATCATGGGTTCGAGGCCAACCTGAACTACTTTTTGAAATGGGATCCAGCTAAATTTCCACCAATATATAGATAATAAAATGTAGTTCATATGCATAGGAAATGTTAGTCAGATATAAAGAAAAAATGAGGTTAAGAAATTTTCAGGAAATGGGTGGAACTAGAAAATATTTTATTAAGTGAGGTAATTTGGGGTTTTATACAGATCCTAGCTCCTAATCTTTAGATGAGTATATTCATGTGGGACTAAGTGTATACAGGCAATGACACCAGAAAAGAGCTTTGAAGAGGGAAGTGTGTTGTGGAATATTAGTTTAAGATAAGTTACACTTGTTTATGCTATGGAATATTTGTTTAATGATGAAAAGATATGTTGCATTTTTTTATGTTGCATTTGTTTAACTCTGTGAAGCTGTGTTGCTTTGCTTGTCTAAAACACCTGATGGTCTAATAAAGAGCTGAACAGCCAATATCAAGGCAAGAGAAAGAAATAGGCAGGGCAAGCAGGCAGGGAGATAAATTGGAGAAATCTGGGAAGAAAGATTGAGGATTGAGAAAAGGAGAGGAGGACTCCAAAGTCCAGCCACCCAGCTACACAGCAAGCCATGGAGTAAGGAGTAAAGAAGGGTATATAAAAAGGTAAAATCCCAGAAGCAAAAGATAGATGGGATAACTTAAGAAAAGCTAGCAAGAAACAAGCCAAGCTAAGGCTGGGCATTCATAAGAAAGAATAAGTCTTCTTGTATTTATCTGGGAGCTGGGTGGCAGACCCCCCAAAGGGCAAAGAGTAAAACAACCAACAGCAGAGGTAGTTTAAGGAAGGGAAGTGGAGTGGGTCACAGAACACATGTGACATGAAAATACAAAGGTAATACTTGGGGGCAGAAGGGTACAAATAGATACAGGACGGAGATAAGGGGGAGGACGAGGGGGGAATATCACCCAAAGAATGCATGCAGGTGTAATTAAAAGGCACATCACTTTGAATTCCAATTAAAACAAAACTTGTAGGAATAGCTTTTCTGAAAATTCCTCTGGCTCTTAAAACACTGAACTTTAGCCTGACCTTACAACTAAGCTAATAATGTGCCTATTTAAAACTATATCCTCATTGCTTCCCTATTGTATAGTCAACCTAATCTGCCTTTAAGAAAACAATGGGACCAGTCTTACTATGCCTTGGACTTTCCATGTGATCAGCTTCCACAAACTAAGCTCAATGCATAGCTTCAACTTTAAATTATAGACTCTTCTATCCCCCTGGCTCAGAATGATGTATGTGTGCTGGAGTAATTATTTGCTGAAAGCAGCCAATAGGTTGGGAGAAACTTCAAAAAAAGCCAAGTATCCACTGTGAATGTTGGGAGCAACATGTACATCTAGGCTGAGGCATGTGTTTGTGGGTTTGAGCGCTACTCTGGACCAACAAGGTCATAAAGTAAGTTCTTCACTTGTGAACTTTGGTAGATGATGATCTTGATGATGATGATGATGATGATGATGATGATGATGTAAGAGATCATACCATGTTTTCTGTGCTGTTCATTTATATAGAATAAGCCCTTTGCTAGGAACAGATGAAAGATGTGGGGAGAATTCAAATCTGGGATTATTCTTGGTTTAAACTCCCAAAGGAAGAATCATTTTTCTTTAATGCGGCACCACAACAAAAAGCTTTAAAAAAAAATCAGTACCTTCATGAGATGATGAGCTGTCAAATAAAATGCACCCCATAAAAGAAAAACGGATGGCAATGGAAATGATTACTATGTGAAGGAAGCACCTAGACTCAGCAAGACAAAGCCATATGCATGCTTTCAGATGCTGCCCCCAGATATGTGTGTGTGTGTGTATGTATGTGTGTATGTGTGTGTGTGTGTGTGTGTGTGTGTATAGAATGTATAACTAAAGAAAGGACTATGAAAAGGGAAGAAAGGGTCTTAAGGTCTTAAGGGAAGGCAGGCCGTGAGGAGGCGGATGGCAGTAGGGTCTGTGTGACAGGAAGTAGAAGGGAGGCTGCTGGAGACAGGACAGACCCCAGCAGGGCAAGGACAGAAGGAAGGACCAATAAAACAGAAGAATCATGAAGATGTCAGGATGAAACCAACCCATTGCTTTCTTTGCACACTAATTGCCTGAAAATGAATTCAAACACACACACACACACACACACACACACACACACACACACACACACA
>CABHPH010126987.1:0-24183 GCA_902168325.1 Peromyscus nudipes
TTTTTTTAAAAAAAAAAAAAAGTTTCTTCTTTAAGCTAGAGCCTCAACAAAACTATGAACAACCAAACGACAGAACAGAAGAAAACAACGAACAAGGAAGTATAGCCCCTGGAGATGCCTGGTGTCCTCACCCTCGCCCTCCTTCCTGCCACGTGGGAAGTAAAGTTCCAGTGCTCGAGTTAAGAGGTGACCTCGTCCTTACCCATCTGCTGTCTCTACTAGGAACTGGCTGATTGGCACGGAAGAAAACAGAAGCAGCAAAAAAGAGTTTAACTGTATACATCCTTAATAACCCGCTTTCGAGAAATGTGGCTATTCATTTCCCTGGCTTCCTCACTGCCTACGGCAGTTGTGACTGTAAGAAGAGAAACTTGGGCTACAGACCGGGGGATGGCTATTGAGAGTTTGGATGCGCTTGTCTGGTGGTACGGGAGCTGGGTTGCAAGGCCTTTTGTGTTCCTGCTCATTCAGGCCCGAGCACAGTCTTCAGAGCAACGGGGAAAAAAAAAATTCCTCTGGGCCATGAATTGCTTTTTTATTTTCCTGGCTTTCTCCCCAAGCCAAGCTGACCATTTTTTTTTTTTCTTCCCAACATTACCCTCCCAACCCATTTCCCCCACCAAACTCTCTGTCCCACCCCCAAATGTCTCTACAGCTATCTTACAAGCAAATATACTTTAGCAAGTTTTAAAACTTTGGTTCTATGAAAACATGTGGTCAGTTATCTTGAGGCCAAGTGGGAATGCTTGTTCTGCACAATGCTGTAGACAGAGCCCATCCCAGTTATAACAGTCCTTAGTGCTGGACACCAAGTCACAATCTGATACAATCCACTAAGCAAGTGCACAAATTCTAGTTTACTTTAAAGAGCAGATTTTTGTCGTTTCCTGTCTTTCAGAAACCTCATCCATGCTGCCGCCTGCGTTCACACTGTTTGGTAGAAATTGTCTGCCTGTAGATGGTTCTGTTTTTGCATGCTGTAGAAGCCACTGAATCGCGCATCAGGCTCGGCAATTCTTAGCATTGTCTGGGAACCGTCCGCTTGGACTCGAGTGCCTTTCTTGCAGTCCACAGATACCAGCTGATTATTCAAGGAAGATGGCTGTTCAGTGAGAGAGGAGAAAAAGAAAGAACACGCAAAGACTTAGCTTACTTCTTTTTTTTTGAGACGGGTTTCTTTTTCTGTGTAGCTTTGGAGCCTGTCCTGGAACTCGATTTGTATGTAGACCAGGCTGGCCTCGAACACAGAGATCCGCCTGTCTCTGTCTCCCGAGTGCTGGGATCAAGGTGTGTGCCACCACTGCCTGCTCTTAGCTTATTTCTATATGCCAGATGGACAGAAACTCAGGACCTAACTCAGGGGAGACAATGGTTTCACCGCATGATGATGGCCAGAGTGTTCATGGGGCACGATGTCTTACTATAACTTTATCTACACTTCCATTGGTGAAGTGACCTAGTAACTGTGTTCAAACCCTTGGCTGCAGGCTTGCATTTAAGAGGGATGGAAATGGGTAGAAAGTTACTAGGCAGGCAGATATCAAGGCAAAATAGTGATTTCTAGCGACTGAAGACGCATGAAGATGGCCTCACAGTTCGGGGCTACTTCTGTCCGTTCCCTGTCATTTTACCTTTTTTTTTTTTTTTAAATTAAGAAATTTTTTTTATTTGTTTTACATACCATTCACAAATTCCACCTCTTCCCTCCTCCCGCCCCTCCAGCCTCTTCCCCCCATTCCCTCCTATAAGAAGGTAAGGCCTCCCATGGGGGGGTCAGCAGAGCCTGGGACTCAGTAGAGGCAGATCCAAGCCCCTCCCCTTTTTAACAGTTTTTCCCTAGCCTTGGATACTGTCGACTCTGCCTCGCCTTGTTCAGTACCATGTTAGGACCCAGCCATGTGTCTAGCATAAAGGCTGTGCCAATGCATTATTGTCACACACACACACACACACACACACACACACACACACACACACCCCTCCAGAAAGTTATTTTATATGCCAGGGGAACCCTAACAGACTAGGGAGGGGAAGTTGGATGAAATACTCAGGTTGTCTAACTGAATGCAGAAGGAAGGGTTAGAGTTTTAAGTCGCTGCTTACTTCCTTAATACACGTTTTTCTTCCTTCTAAACCAAGCATGAGGTCCTTAGATTAGAACCAAAGCGTAGTTTTTGCCCCTTGGTGAGAAGTCTTTCTCTGGACCTGGTGTTCTCTCAGTGTCTTTACCCTGTCTTGCCTGCCCCTCTCTGCATGCCTGTGCTAAGTCCGCCTGACTTCTTTCCACCCTCAGTAGCGTCTTGCCCTCTTCCTGTGATCTCCCTTCTTTCTTGATTTCTTTTCTCTCCCCATTCAAAGACCGAAAAAGAAAAAAAAAATATGACCGAGAAACACCAGAGGCTCAAGTTTTGGCTTCAAATATGAATGAGGATTTAGGACTCACTCCAGCAAGTTATCAGCTCATTTAAACACGTTAAAAAGTACATCCGAGGAGTTGGGTCCATGAGAAGTCAGGAAGCATTACCCAGTGGATGATCGGTGATTTACCCAGGGTTCAAGCCAGCCCTGGGTGAGGATTACATGCTTGCTTGCTACAGCCTGATAAATACTTGACATTAAGATTAGCAAAGTATAAATGGCATTGCCTAATAGAAAATGTATTAAAGTTGAGGGAAACAGGAGAGTAGGCACGCCTGGCTTCATTACTCAAGAGACACTCGAAGGGTACCTTAGTTGGCGTCCGGTACCAGCACAGCAGCGGTACCCACTGTTTCTTCTGGTTGATGAGCAGGAACGCTATTATGATGGAGAGGCATATTATTATGGGAACCACAACCGAGACAACGGAGTCCAGGGATGAGTCTTCACTTGTACGCAGCCTGCTGTTATCTCTGTAATCTACCTGGAGGTGACCCATATCTGGGAGAGAAGAGACAAACACTTAGTACCTCCACCAGAATTTTAGAGGATTATTTTAATTACACTTCGACTACAGATCAGCAGCACTGGTTTTTATTACTTCCCAGTACTTTGGGCTACAGACATGATTAAAATCTAATGCTGAGCCAAAGAGCTCTTAGAGGGTAAATAGGATTAAGAGAAAACTTGCAACAAAAACTTTTTAAAAAATTAAAAAAAAAAAAGGGGGAGGGGGGGTAAGAATGTTACTGACCGGGCAAGAAGATATTTCCTGTAGCTAACTGGGAAAATATAAAACACTGAGTAGATTTTTAACAGCGATTAAAATTAGACTAAAAGTTAAAAACATTTGTTACTAATATTAAAATATTTTGCTTACAATGAATAAGATTTCAGATGGGCTAAGGTTTTAGTAGGGAAACAGCTTTGTTCTCTACTTAGTGACGAAGGAAGAGACCAGAACCAAGTATATTCTACAGGCAGACGCTAGCTTTCATTAGATCAAACATGAGACCATTGATTTGATTTTCTAATTTGCTGTGTTCTAAGTGAAAGGCTTAGTTTTAATAAATTTGTTGAAAAAAAAAAAAAACCACCTTATTTCTTGCCCTGATGAATCATACTGCAAGTACAGGGAGAACAATAGTTCTTAAGAAAGAGTATCGTTCTGTTCTTTGAAAATATCGTTCTGTGGGCTGGCGAGATGGCTCAGCTGGTAGCGCTCTGACAAGCCTAATGACCTGAGTTCGATTCCCGGAATCCACATAAATGTGTAAGGAGAGAAATGACCCCACAGATCTCCTCCGACCTCCACATGCAAACACCAGACACAAACACAAAACAATACATAAGAAAAAATACTCTAAAAACAAAGGTGCTGTATGGGAGGTGTAACTCTGTAGTAATTGCTTGCCTACCATGCTCAAGGTCCTTGGTTTGATCTCCAGCACCACAAACACCAAAACAAAACCACAAGCCAGTTGTAGAGATATGGAAAGGGCACACTAGTTTCTGAACTTTTAATGTTATTTTATTCCAAGTCAACCATTCTAAGTCAGGTTGTCTGTGTGTATCAAGGGCCCGTGAGTGAAAGATATACAGGACATAAAGTCCAGAGGAATTGCTCTTGGGCGGTCCTGCAAACTCAGCTTTTACAAGGCGCAGCTCTGTGGTGTGAAGGCTATGGCTACCAAACTGCTGAGTGTACTCGGGAGAGGGGGGAAGGAACGGGAGAGGATTCTGCTCACGCCAGCCACTACAGTGGGTAATACTCTACAGGGAGACAAAAAAGGGAAGAAGAGGAGGAAGGAAAATGCCTTTGACAAAAGTATCATTTTATTGATGGATTAGGTTTTAAATACAAAATGAGTAAATGCAGGACTGTCTTCCCACATTCCAGATCATACCAGGAGTGGTTTCAGGCCTAGGCCTATGCATCCTATGTGAAGATTAAAAAAATAAATAAGGAAAATTCTGGTGAAGAACTGAGGGTCTTTCCAAATGTTAGCCTTCCCATTCTGTTAGGATGCTAAAAATCACACCAGGAAAGTTAACTCTGACATTCCATGAACTCCAAGAAAACACCAGAAATAAAAATCATCAACACCACTCACACCTTTCGGATCAAGACAAAATGAATTACCAAGGAGAAGCCTGCATTTTCCTGCTCTGGGACTTTTAACAGATGCTATGTAATGCACAGGTCCCCAGCAGACCATACCTGACTCATCAGCAGACTATACTTGCTCTCATGACTGGAGGCCCTCGCCTCCAACAAGAGCACGTATGCTGACCGAGTGTGTGAACATACAATGCTAAATGTACACCCAGTCAGAGCAAGCTCACAAGGAGCCAGAACCCTGGGTACAGGGGTTTGGCTCTCTGGTCAAATGCCTTGCTCCAAAGATAATGTTTATAATGTCTAAAGTAACACATCATTAATCTCTCGAGCAACGCACATCGCTTCTTCCAAAAGAAATAGAAAAGTTGCACAATGATCTTGAAAGTGTGCTTGGAGTCAACAGGAGGCAGTATCAAATCAGGGCTTAGCATAAATTTAAACTTGTCTCCTTTTAAAGAGAAGAAATGACGAGAATTCAGCCATGCTTTGCCTCTTAGCTAATGAGAAACAAACTCACCTGTTTATTATACACAACTGAAAAGTAGAAGGAAAGAATGAAATAAGTTGTAGAAATGAACTCTATAACCAACTTTAAACCTCCATGGGGTGAAAACCTGGAAGAGGGATGCTGCATGCTGAGTGCAGGTCCCCAAGGGGCAGCGAGGCACATTATTCCTCTGCTGCGTTCCTTCACGTACATTTCACGTCAGGCTCTTCTGATTAGGAACATATTCTTTTCCCTCATTGCTAAGCATCAGAGCACGTTGGATCAGGAAGGAGGCATTTATCCAATGATCTGTAGACAAGTATGACTAGTGTTGAGGTGTTTAATACACTTCAGTCAAGGTCTTCCAAAAGATAGTCAGTGAACTTTCATGAGACATTTGAAAAGAAAGTGGTTTTTTTTTGTTGTTGTTGTTGTTTTGTTTTTAAATTAGAAATAAACATAGCAGATCACAAGGAAAACAGGACAGATCTCAAGTGACTTCAGTGTTTACCTCTAGGGAGATGGATGATGTCATTTTCACTTGGGGTGGGCCACATGGGAGCCTCTAGGTCAATCTCACCACGATGATTTTTCTTCTCGATGGGTACGTTGGTCGGCTCTGGCACATACATTTCTAAAAGAAGGAAGCATTTTACGTGAGAGATAATGGGCAAGCTGCCTATGGTGGGTGTTAATACCCTTAATTTAAATAGAGCCTCAAGTCAACGCCATATGTCCCAGGAGGTGGCCAACTCACTTTCCCCATTTATACAGGTGATGCCAGCCAGTAGCTAGGTTTGTGGTGGTGGAAGCATTTCTCAGACTCTACTCCACCAGCTTTTTCTCATGTCAAATGTTGGCTTTATAGCTGTGTGTGCCACAGCAACACTGGCCTCTGTCTCTCCATGCTTTGCTTCTTTGTGTATACCACCCCAATCATGGGATACATCTGCTCAAAACTGAACCACCCCATTTCTTCAAAAGTCAAATTACCACCCTCGTTGGACAATCAAGGCCCTAAACAATCTTAGTTGCCATTTATCTTTCCCATCTGCTTCTAGAATTCATCACCCTAAGGGTACTAGCCACTCAACCTTTAAAGTCTTGCTCAAACCCTTTCCCTGTGACGCACCCCAGGGCCATAATGCTCTAGGGGAAGCCTTGCTTTGGAGCTTTGCCCTCAAGGCCTGTGCCAAGAGTTGTTGCCTCTAATGCCCCCTCTGTTCCCTGAAACACTGAAATTGCTCTTGTGTTGGTTACAATAGACTTTTGCTTTTGGCCCAATTCTAGTGGGTCAGCTGAGGAGGGGCTGGGAAAGCAAACAGGAATGCTAGGGAAGATCCTGAAGCCAAGTGCAGAAAGTTTCGGGTAGGAAGGTCCAAATGGCAGTGTCAAGTGTCTCCATTCGCCAAGCATGATGAGAACCAAGAAGGACTTGTGCATTTATCATTGTTTTGTTTTTTTTTTAAACATTTTCAGATGGACATTTTCAGAAACGCTCAGATAGGTTTATCTGCGTGAGATCCGGCAAAAGACCACCAAAGTTCCATTAAGCACTGGCTAGCCGCGCCATTTTTAAAGTTTTATAGTCTAGCTAGCTGTACTTCCAACCTGACGTGGGTCCTGAACAGAAAGATCCATTAACACAACACTGGAAGGAAACAGGAGCATCAGAGTGAGGATGGCAAGGTTCCTGTCTCACTCAGGGCCTCACCTGGATGTGAGAGGGAGCCCATGTGTGGTCCCGACTGCCTGGGGAGTCTCTGGTGTGCATGGGATCGGACTGGGAACACTGCCCAGAGGCTGTCCCGGTGAAGGCTAAGGCTCTGCACTTCTGGGATTAGGGCAGGGGATAAAGGAGCCGTTTTGGCAGGAGGCACAGGGATAGAAAACTAGAAGACCAGGGGGAGGGATCCGGGCAGCTGTGGGGACTCAGGTTTGAAACTGAGAGGTCGAATAAAGCAGTTGGTGTGAGGGAGAAGGACGAGAGGAAACACATTGGGGGTGTGCCCAGTAGTTACGTTACACGTGGGAAGAGAAGGGTTCGGCGGAGGGGCCGGGAAAAGACTGATAAAGATGGTGGTGGGGTACGGGCTAGAACTGCTGGAACTGAAAACCAGATGACCCAGATCTACCTGCTTTAACTGCAAATCTTCCATTTTTGTTCTGATAAGACGTTCATGTAGCACTCCCTTCTGTGTTCGATCTTAGGCCCTTCTCCCTAGGCTGGCCCAACACAGCCCTAAGACTGTGTTTACTCTGACAGGGTAGGTGCCTTGGATGGGTTGGCTATCCCCCTGTGGCTGCACCCCACTTTAAGCATCGAGCACAGCCTTCACCAACGCGGTCACAGTTTTGCAAAGTACCCTGAGGTCTCTGTGTAGGAGCGTTTCAAGGGGGCTGAGCCACTGTCTGGGCCATATTTGGCTCGAAAACAGGACGCTGGCTTAAATACCTGGACACATCGGGCAGCAACTCCCTTCCACCTTGATGGGCTCGGTGCAGGGCAGAGGGGGGCAGCTGACAGTGGAGCAGAGGGTCTGGCCTTGCAGGCAGTAGCAGTGTGTGCAGCTATCAATGTCCCACCGTTCCTCGTCGGCATAGGTCTTCCCGCTGAAGTGACACACCACCTTCTTTGGAACGGTGTCTTCTAGTGAGAAAGAAGAGAACATGGTGGGCTGGGCTGAGTGACCGCACAAGCGTCTTCTAGCGGGGAACTACAGGGAAGAGCCTGGCACACTGGCAGGATGCTTGATGGTGTCCAGAATCTGGTGAACCATGTGTTTCTCCAGTCCCAACACTGCTGTCTGTCATTCTCACGGACCTTTCTTGTGGCCAGCAACTGACCAAGGACCACAAAGGCTAACAGAGAATGCCAACCGTAAGACCCTCCCAGGAGTGCTGCTCACTGGGCAGGTGTCTTTAGGCTGTTACCCACAATGTGATGCAGAGAGGGACGGGGTGGGGGTGGGGGGGGGTCCGTCTGGGCACAAGTACAGAGCGGGACGTTACCAATCGCCATTGCCATCATTAGTGTAAACCATGCTGGAAAACGGCAAGGGGTGAGAACGGCGGCATGGTATGACCCACAGCAGCTTAGAGAATTGTTCCCTTCACCTTTCAGGGGTACTGCATGATTTCTCACCCACCAAGGACATTTCCACCTCCAACACCAATTTACTTCATTTAACCCGTTCTCTCAACACCAGCAAACTATGGTTCCCGAGAACAAAATACGTTTAAAAATTACTTTGTTTTCGAAATTTACATCATCTCCTGCCATCCTTATTTCCTCCTTATGACATCCTTCCCCTTGCAAGCTCCCTTCTCTTCTTAACTTATTCATGGGATCCCATTAACAGCCAGTTTGTTTTCCCTCTGGAGCTTAGGATGGCTGGCCCCCGAGTAAGCCAGATCAACAGTTCAGCAGCAAGGCAGAGATGGGCTGATCCATGGAGAAGCCCTGTCACCAGGCCAATGACTGGTTGGATGACGCTTTCAAATGTGGGGCCATTTTGGGCTTGGATTCTAAAGATTGCACCATGCACCACTGGGCGCCGGGAATGGCAAAGGTCCTTGAGAAAGCTGGGGTGCTCAGGGCTCGGTGTTTCTCCTGGGAGGGAGGCCCTGAGAGGCTCTCGGGGGCTAAAATGTTCACTGGCCAGACACAAAGGACAGAACCCAGAACATCTAAGCAGTGGAATAAAACCTGTACCACACACTAAAAGGCATAACCCCTGTCTCTCAACATTTTTCTACTGTTTCATTACTACCGCCTAAAGCTCAACAAGGGACATTTTAGTAGTAATGAGAAATCCATTTTACTAAAATGATATTTGGCTATCAGTCCATGTTCCACGCTAAGTGTTTTGGTGAATCATCTATTAAGTTAACAACTCATCTGAAGGCTCTCAAACCAAATTGTGATACAAGTGTTTGCTAACACAGAATCCTTCAAGGAGGCGACTTCAATGAAGATATCTAAAACGTGCATGGGAAATGGACGGAGCAAAGCTACACAGGGTGCTCAATTCAGGAAGTATTCTGACCCGTCATCATTGCATGGAAGGATAGTTTTGGCCATGGAATCTAGAGTCTGTTATGCGGTGACCTTGGAAGGAAGGAAGCGATCCTTTACAAAACAATACTGCGCCTATGTGTTACATAAATTATAAAATAGTTGCACTGATGGAGCAGCATTACGGAGCAGAATTGCAGCCACGGTAGTACTGAGTGAGGAAAACTGGGAAAGAGAAGGCTCAACCCCCTCTTGACTCAGCCTGGCTGTCACCTCCCTGCATCTTATGTTGGTGGCGCCTCTGCTAGTCTTGTTATGGAGGAAGGGAATGAGGTACCACGACAGAAGGGCTTTTGTGCAAAGGGGTTCAACTGAAGGCCAAGCACTGAGCTCTGTGCTCTTAGGGTCTCAGCACAGAAACTCACCACATCCTAAGATATTTAATAAATCAGTGCTACTAATGCTTACAAACCAATATTGGCTTCCAAATGAGGGTGAGATGTTAAAGATGGTAATTATGTGTTCAGCATCATGAGGGCACCCACACATTTAATGAACGCTCATCACAGTGTAATGTCGGCAGGACCTTGACCCAGAAGCCTGCCCAGAGTGATGGAGGCAGCCTTGGGGCACCCCCCTCATCAAAGCCCAATGCAGTCATCACCACTGATATGAAATAAATACAGGTGGACAGTGTGGAGGGCAGAATAAAAAACTTGGCTATGAAAGTGAGACTCTGGGTTGGGGATTTAGCTCAGCGGTAGAGCGCTTGCCTAGCAAGCGCAAGGCCCTGGGTTCGGTCCTCAGCTCCGAAGAAAGAAGAAGAAGAAAAAAAAAAGAGAGAGAAAGTGAGACTTCTTTCAGGACTGCACGCTCGGGCTTTCTCTTAAACAACGAAGAGAATGTGATAGAGAGAAGTCACCCCAGAAAAGGGGAGTGCATTCAAAGGTGTGGTCTATTAGGATAGGGAGAAGTACCAGGGTGTCTGGTGTGCGTGCGTGCATGAGTGTCATTGGAGATGAGTTCTGAAGTGGACAACAAAGGGTTTTGAATCAGTTGAGACCTTTAGATCTTTCCTATAGAGTAGGGAGGGTCCTTCTTAGTTTACTTCAGAAGGAAACTGAAATGCACCGACATGGACGTCCTAATGGGGGAAGACAGACCGGGGATGTGTCCAAGAGGATGTGATACCAGCCTGGGTTTGGCAGAGATAGTGAAGATGGAAAGGAAAAGTGAGGCCTGAGGGGCTTCTGTGAAATTACTGTCGGGGTACAGATGAGGAGGCAGAGTATGAGGAATCATCCTCCTGCCTTAAGAAGCAAATAACGGACTTGCAAGAGGTCAGGTCAGGCCTTTCCAAATAGTTCCTGATATTCCTGTGGATCTTCCAGACTCACAGCATAGACCTGCAAACTCTTGGCTTCTATGGGTGACCATGTCCATGAAACTGTCGCTAAGCTAGAAAGGGCTTAAATGTCACTAAGGGTAAAAGGTTGGACCTGAGCAAGTCACTGACAGTCTAGTAAGAAAGATGGTGTAGAGTGATGGGCAAAATCAATGTGAAACACCCTTCATCTGTCCTTAAAATGCTTATAGTCGACCCTTTGATCCAGTAACTCTACTGCTTATAATCTAGGCTATGGAGAAAGAAAAGGCCTAAACCAGTGGTTCTTAACCTGTGGGGGTCACATATTAGATATCCTGCATATCAGATACTTACATTAAAAGCCTAACTAGAAAAAATACAGTTAAGAAGTAGCAAGGAAAATAATTTTATGGTTGGGACTCACCACAACATGAGGAACTGTATTAAAGGGTTGCAGCATTAGGAAGGCTGAGAGCCACTGGCCTAAAGGAAGTTGCTTATGAAGACATTCATTACAATCTTAATTAAAGCAGCAAAAAAAAAAAAAAAAATCAGGGGGTGGGGTGGAATTGTGTCTAACAGTAAGAAATGTTAAAAAGACTCATGATAAAATCATGCTAATACTACATGGGACTGCTGTGAAAATGCATTACATGTTGTAAATGCAACCAGGTTAGCATAATTAGAATTATAGCTGTCTAGAAAGACGGAAAGTTAATGGTGATTGCTACACTTAGGGGGAAGGTTTTTTTTTTTTTCCTTTTCCTTTTCTTCTGAATAGGGAAATTCATTACTCTTGGCTAACATGTCAAATATATACGAAATAGAAATCTCAACACTCTGTCCCTCTCTCATACAGTACCCACGTTAGCCACACATACATAAGAGAATATGGAAGCGAGATGCTCAGACTGAAACGTGGTGTTTTCTGAATGGCACTCACCCACTGAGAACAATGTCAACAGACTAAGAAAAGCATGGGCAGTGCCAGGGTGATGAATGACAGACACATGACACAGTGCCTAGGACAATACTTATTCAGTGGCTGGATGGCACCACAATCGAGTCTAGAAGACTAGTTATGAAATGGTACAAGAGGAGGAACAAGTACCTGAATACCTTGAAGGCAATGGGCTCAGTCAAGGACTTTGGGCCACACAATAGGTGAAATTAAAAAGTCTCACTTAGGGCCGGGCAGTGGTGGCACTTGCCTTTAATCCCAGCCAGCATTCGGGAGGCAGAGCCAGGTGGATCTCTGTGAGTTCGAGGCCAGCCTGGTCTGTAGAGTGAGATCCAGGACAGGCACCAAAAAAAAAAAAAACCCAAAAAAAACCAACAACAACAACAAAAACACTACACAGAGAAACCCTGTATTGAAAAACAAACAAACAAACAAAAAAATTCACTTAGTTACCCAAATACTTTTCTAAATTCCATGAGGACTGAAAATTCAAAGTAGCAAAATGACTATGAACACAGTGGAACCCATTATGCCAGCAACCCACAGAGAGACCCGGGTTCAGTTTCCCAGAGACAGAGTCAGAGTTTCTGAATCCCTAAGTGGTATGTGCCTCTACAGAATTATTTCCCCACACGACTACTATGGGACCTGGATGCTTGGCCTTTTCACCATTTATCATTGTTCCACTCAAGCTCTACTCATCACTGAGGACCTCAGAAGCATGTCACTTCCAGCTTCTGTTCATCGGCACACGACTTAAGTCAGATTTGAGATCAGATGTGAAAAACTGGGCGTGAAGATGTTCTGAGCACAGCGGTTGCCAGCTGGAAGCAACATTTCTTAGGTTGGCTCCAGTGTGCACCAGGCTCTTGAGGAACTCTTCGAGGTCATGCAGTACACTCAGAGCCCAGCAAAAGTTAAACTAGTGTCTGACTTGAGGTGGGTCAGTGTTAGTACACTATCTGGTGTGCAGAGGCCTCAAGTGCACCTGCCAGTCACCGATTCATAGGGAGCCCTGTGCCAGGGAGATCATTCCTGCTCTCGCTTGCAAAGTCCCTTTGAACCAAAACATCAAAACATGTCACAGCCAATGAATTTTGTTTCTTCAAATAGGGTATAATTCCAAGCCATGTTGTGCTGATGAATCTTCATGCGAAGCAAATGGATATGACTCTTGCTCTTTTTTTTTTTTTTTCTTTTTGTTTTGTTTTTTCAAGACAGGGTTTCTCTGTGTAGCTTTGAGCCTTTCCTGGAACTCGCTTTGAAGACCAGGCTGGCCTCGAACTCACAGAGATCCACCTGCCTCTGCCTCCTGAGTGCTGGGATTAAAGGCATGGACTCTTGCTTTTGAGACAATTGTAACTAGCTTTACCAGGGCAGCTGCCATCTGGCCCAGAAAATCATAAGATAGGTTTTGGTTAATGAGTTTTCACAGAAACACTTTTGCTTTTTACTACGCTTCTCTTGAAAGGTTAGTGACTTCGGTAGAAGTCTGACAGTTATAGAGCACATGGTGGTAGCTGGATGGACCACGGGGTTTAAGAAACCTTCAGAATGGGAAGATGGGGCAAAGTCTATGCACTCTGAAGTTCTTTATAATGAATTAATAAAGCCATTGTCACTTTCTTGTAGGAACTGCTTAGCCTAATCGAGACTTACATATAAAAGCCACTCTCAGTACCTTGCCTGAGGAGGAATGCAGAGCTACAGACTCAGTTTCTGTGTGGCTATTGGGTGCATATGCTGTTTGAGTCTTAACCACTGTACTGACCCCAACCGCTCTGCTTTCACTGGCAATGACATCATGTGCTTCTATTACTCAATACTTCGTATTATTTATAACTTCCACTTACTTGGATGACTCCTATGTGCCAGGCACGCAGATAAATATTTCACGTGCGTCAATTCCATTTGATCTCCACAGCTCAGTGGACAGGGTCATTGTTTCAATTCCACAGAAAACTGAGGCACGAGGAATTAAAGTCACTTGTCTAAGGTGTGAGCGCAGGAAGGGTGGGGCAGAAACTAGAGGGGGGGGTTTGGCTCTCCAGCCCCTGCATGCCTTCTGTCTACCAAGCATTGTGGCATGACTTGGGGGATTTTTGGGGGGTCACTTTATGGGCAGGTACCAGAGCCACATAAACCAAAGCCATTACTATTCAGTGACTCTGGGAAATGGAGATCTCCTTCAACCAAGCAGCACAGCCTGGCTGAGGAATGGAAACGGCACGGTGGTGAGGACTCCTGGGCCGTTCTGGAAGTTCTCCTCCAACATCTCTCCCTCTCTCTCAGAGAAAATGATGAGAGAAGGAAGACATTAGCTACGACACTGATATATAGTAACATTGACTTTTAAAACAAATATATTGGGAATTAAACATCCCAACGAACAGGATCCTCTTTGAAGCAACCCTTGCAGCTAAAATCGTATTCCGAGGACACCGCCACAGCTTCAGACAGCTTTGGGCTTTTCCATGGGCAATGGTACCTACTAGGGTCAATTTTGGACATATTCAGGTCAGACAGTCACTCTTGCGTGGTTAGACCTTGGTTTGGTAAGTTGTGGCATTTTGCTTCCTCATCCTGGCCCCCTGTCTCACCCATCAGATCCAATCTGGAATGGCTTCATACAGGTAAGGATTTGTTGTGTTGCCACTGACCACATGGTGACCCAGGGGCACACTCTCTCTTCTCTCTGTCTGCAAATTCAAGCAACAGTATCTTGTACCACCTAGGACCACCACCTAGGACCACATTAAAAAAATATGCAACACCTTTTGGGAGCAGAGCTGTAGAACTCAGTGTGGTTTCCCCTCCATCTGTCCTGGATTCTGGTTATGTAAACGGGGAGAACCGGCAATTCATTCTCTCCAGGCTGAACTCAACTGTTAAAACTTGACGGTCTCACGTCTTTTCAAGATAGAACAAATGCTTTAACATGCTGTGAAGGCTGGATGGACCTGGTTTTTACTACCCGAGCTGTTTTGGTTACAAGATGAAGTTCAAGGGCCGCCATGGCCAGCAGTGCTTTCTCCCTCTAGCTAGATTCAACCTCCAGTTTCATGGACTCACATGAACCCACAGGCCTGGTTGACTCTGACCTACTGCTGGAAATATGAGCCTCTGCAAAGGAAGTTTCTCTTGACTGCTTCCCATTTCCTGCACGGAAGGCTACAGAACCCTAAACCTACTGTAACCTACATGATAGTACAGCTTTCAGTTTCTGCCTCGGAGATAACCTTCTCGGACGGACACTTCAGGTTCTAATTCTGTTCTGGTGGCCATGGTGTGGGAGTCACTTCCTGGGAGGAAGTTAGGCAGCTTTAGAAATTGCATCAGTTCTTGCAAATCTCTTGCCACAATACGGAGTCCGGAAAAGTAATTTACTCTGGGATCCTGGTGGCCAAGAAGCTAAATGCGGCTTTTGCATTATGTAGTCCCCCTGTTGATATCAATCCAGCAGAGTCCCACTCTGGGGCATCTGTTCCTTCCCTAGGTATTGAGATGCAGGCACACTGACAGTATTGCTCTTAACTCTTGCCTTCAGTAGTGAACAGGGCATATTCCCTCCGGGACATGCTTCCAGAGCCACAGGGGCTTACATATAGTGGACACGCCACAGGACTGGATCACAGCATTCCACTAAGTTTGAAATTTGAGGTGTGTGTATATAGTCTAGCATATGTCTGTATATGCACACGTGTGTGTGTGCCGTGTGCGTGTAAAGAGGTCACAGGCCAATTTCAGGTACCTTCATCTATCATTCCCCAACTTATATTTTGATTATTTCTCTTACTGAATCCAGAACTCCATGACTGGCGTTCTGTTTCCATTGCGTCCTATCTCCTTCTTTTCACTTACGCGTCTTGAATGCTAATTCTGACAGTGAGGGTGACGATCTGGGGTCACCGGGACTGGTAGCCGAGGAAGGAGTGGAGGGATGCAGGACACTAGGAGAGCATGTCCTCCACGATCAACAGTTGCAGTCCTGGGGTCACAGTGAATACCACACGAACCCTTCATGGGCTTCTCACATGACATGAGCTTCTGAAACTGAATTTACGGGTCCCCTCTTCACTCTGACAATGTCTAAAGGACAGTGAGGTTTGTAGGTAAAGCTCTGCCCCCAACACAAGTGTTACAGAGAGCATGTTATTTCTACCTGGGCGACAGAAGGGACCGAAGAAATCATGGGCCTCTAAAGATGAGAAAAGACAGGAGGAAGACCACCACTAAGCATCATTACTGGGTTCTCATCCTTCAGAAGGTCACCACAGAGAGATGCTCTGCTGGCCTCTCTCTTGGTGAAGCCAAGAGCTCTACTCCACATGGAGAGACAAACACCACTATATAAACACTGCTTAGATTGGCTGCAGTCTGTACTGAAGAAGCAGGGTACGCTCACGTGGTGTTTACATCTCCACACCCAAAATGGCTTCACTTCATGGACATAGTACCTTTGAGAAGCACGGGCTTCCTCTACAGGAGTCAACTAAGGTAGACTGTATCGTATCACCAAGATACAGAGTCAGTATGTTTCAGAGTTATGATCATAACTCTGGCTCTAAAGCAAGTTCCCTAAAGTGTGCATAAGTTTTTAATTTTAAAGAAATACATTGGAATATTAGATTCTAGTGTCCTAACATTATGACTTAAAGCCATGTAACCTTAACTCCATGGATTCTGTAGTTTAACGCTGCAGATGCCAACAGCTATTATATTTGATTCTGACTGATATACATGCATCTAGAGGTCTAAGTAGATAATGTTTTGATCAGTCAGCCTGAAACACGCAGAGCCTAAGCACAAGTCATGCTGTGCAGCAGACAGGTGTGGTACAGACCCTCTATCAGGGAGCCATTTTTCTACCCATTCACTAACTGCACAGTCACAGCACTACAGTACACCCAAGCCAGGGCAGCTGACTCCCTGTGACAGCGCCACTTCAAATGCTAGTCCCGACTAACCCACGGCAAGTACGAAGTATGACTGTGTGCTAAGGAGACAGAGGTAGAACGGAAAAATGACCTGGTGCAAGGAAACTATTCTTTTTTTTTTTTTTTTTTTTTTGATTTTTTGAGACAGGGTTTCTCTGTGTAGCTTTGTGCCTGTCCTGGAACTCGCTCTGTAGACCAGGCTGGCCTTGAACTCACAGAGATCTGCCTGCCTCTGCCTCCCGAGTGCTGGGATTAAAGGCGAGCGCCACCACCGCCCGGCGAAACTATTCTTTAATAAATCATCTATCAGAAAATTCATTTCCACAGATCTTTAAAGATCCCTATTAAAGACATTCTGAAGTGACTCTAAGTCATATAGAGTATCTTAACTGTGTTCATATGCAAGTTCTAAGCCACATGTGTTTGTGTTTTATGTATTTAATAAACAAACAGCTCTTATCAAAAAAATAACTCATGCTTCACAACAACTTCTTAAACTGAAAGATTCACTGACTCAGGGATTTCTAGCCCTAATTCTCAGTATGTGACCTAAAATGTCAAGTAAAGTAACACGTAACTACAAATAAACATATCCTTACCAACCCATAATTAGGTAATATTCTAAGCAAGACTTCTGGCTCAGCTAGCAGAGTGGCTCTGTTTTTCTAGAACAGCCTGGTGGTGGCACACACCCCAGTTTCCCACTTTCCAAAGCTGACAGGGGACTAATGTGGGACCCCAACTGTCAGGACTAAGGATAGTCTTTATAACCAAAGGGGTGCTCTTTCCATGGAATAGCCGACCTGGAAAAACTGAACCACAGGCCTACAAAGGGTCCGTGGGAACTCATGTCCTCCTTGCCAAAGCCGTGGGCAGGGTTAGCTTCTTCACAAACACGATGAGTGCAGAACAGTGGGGTGCTGGATGGTGGTTTGCTCCTTTGCTCTCCCTCTGGGGAGTCATGGAGCCAAGATCTCATTCAGCCCTGAAGGACTTTATTCCTCTGGACAGTAATGAGAGAGGCACAGAGCCTGTGGCCAGCAACAAAGTGAGGACACTTTAGAGCAGCCTGGGCTCTCAGGGTGAAGAGCATCATGATGGAGGGATCTAACAGTCCCAAGGACCCACCGATCATGCCTGCCGGGACACAGCAGAATCACCAGCATGCTGTTTCCTACTTGATTCACACCCATGCTGTCTTCTGAGCCATCTTTACAGTCAGAAAGCCTCTGAAAATACAACCAAGGCTTGTGTGTATTTGTGTAGGCAGGCAGAATACAAAAAAAAAATAGAAAATCAATTAAGATGCTCCATTAAAATGATTGGGTAATTACTACTTAGTTTCGTTCGAGGAGAAGGATGAATTCCCTAATGATAGGTATTATAAGCAATTAGACAAAGCTGCTCACTTTTCAAAATTAATCACCAATCCTATTAATTATGTCTGTATTACACATCCTACTAAATTAGCACACGTAATAGGAGGCCTTCACACATCAAAGGAGAACCATTATCACCGCACATTAGCGCGCAGATAATTTAGCTGAAAAGAACACAAACACTCGTAATTAGAAGCCTACTTTTAGTAGGATCACCCACTTTTCATTACTCTTATGCGGAGAAAAAAAATGAAAATTCAAAAGGAAACGTGAGCAAACGTCCTGGTTTTGATACGAGAAAAAGTCGGTTTCACGGCAGCCGTGAGGTTGTTGGAGCAACGGCTAACAGTCAGGAGACCTAAGGCTACCGCAAGCCCAGAGCCCCGGGTGATCTGGGCGGTCCCGAGTGAGATCTATACGATTCCGAGGACCAACAATCTGGGGTGAAACTGAGAACGCCCCAAACGGGACCCCAGGCAAACACTGGTTCGCACTGCTCTCTGGGAAAGCACCTGGGTGCTCTACAACACAGAAACAATGGCCTGTCTCATTGTGTTCTCTTTTCTAGATGACTACGGATCTGCAACTCAGGCACAGTTCCGAAGTACTTTCGAGAAGGCTGGCTTGGCCCAGGCTTGGTGCCTCTGTAGAGGGGTCAGGCTGATGGGAAGCTGGGACAAATCAGGTGGTCAGAGAAAACAGCCCAAAATAAAATAGGCAAGTCAGACTGGAAACCCCCAAGTTACTTCATGAACTCAACTTCCAATGCCTGAAGAGCAGAGCCACATGAGAACGGAGTAATTTAACAGGAGTATTTACAAAACAAACAAAGGAGCCGTAATCACGATTTCAAGTATACAACCGTAGGTGGGGAACCATCAGATCCAGGATACAGCACAAGTTGCAGCTGCCAGCTGGGAAATCTCTCATGTTCCCTTCAGATGAGTCCCAGGCTTAGAGAATACAAGTGAACACACATACATCAGTGGGTGGGGGACAGCTGTTGTAGAGGGTGCTGGAACACAATATGCACTTCTAGGAACCATAATTTAATGAAAGTGCTTATAATCTAACTTAAAACCCAAATCGCAAATTTTGGCCGAATAGGTCTTCCTTGCCTACATTAAAGAAGAACGCATAGTCTAAATGATTCGGGAATTGAGAGTTTGAAGGAAAAAAAGCAGAAGACAGGAAATACTAAGGTTGGAAGGTTTCTTTCCACAATTTGGGGAATTGTTTCTGTGAGAAAGAGAAGTGATTTGCCATTCTCACATGAAAACTAATTTACAACTGAAGTAACTGGCTTTAGGGATGAAGCAACAAAACACAACAGGAATTCTCAGTTGAACAAAACCCTCTGAGAATTTCAATACAAAAGAAATTTGTTATGAGATTCCCCCCCCCCCCCCCCCCCCCCCCCCCCCGGAGCTAACATGAAATTCTTAGGCCATTTGGGCTCTGATTTCCCAAGAATTAGCCATGTAATCCCGGGTGGTTCATTCATTCTTCCTTTTGTCATTGGAGTTCTGATAATGTAAACGGGACACTACCGTCTGTACTCCCCTGTGAAGAGTGGAGAGTACCCTAGTCACATCTTGGCTTTAGATGATCACCAAAGGCAGTGTGCCATTTCTTGTACCAATTTTAGTCAGCTCTTTGATAAGTTAAGGAGCTAATCTGGATGTACGCCTTGATCTATTTTTAGTTCCATTTAGGAACAATGCTTCCGGGTATCTCTTCCCACAGGGAAATCACCATCCCTCCCAGTTTCTGTCGCCATTCCTGATCCATAGTTACTATTACATCACAATTATACATAGTCCTCACTCAAGAGCATTCTAGTTGAAAGGATTAATTACACAGAGAGAACCTAGCTTTCAAGACTTTATATTATATATATGTACATACTCAGTATATGCATATATACACACATGTACTGAGTATATATATCTATATATAGAGAGATATAGATATATACACACACACACACTCAATATATATCACTGAGCATATCTAGCTTTGTAAAATTCCCAAGACCAGCATTCTGTGTCCTGAAACTCTTTCTTTTTCCCCAGGTATTACTCCAAATACTTGCAACGGCTTGTGTCTAGAAAGCACGCTAACCCCACTGGCGGTAAGTGCCCAATACCTCTAATTAATTAACAACGGGCACGTGTTTTCATTTGCTACTCTGGTTATGGGTTCACTGTGGGGCTGAGAGGTGTCTTGTCTCTCCTTTGACTTTAGGTGGCAAAAGCACTAAAGACAGTGAGAGCCTTGGGAGCCAGGGCTGTCCTTGATTAGAGGTGCCAGCTGTCCAGGCTTTCTTTCTGGTCCCCAGAGCAGCATCTGGCTCATAGCCACAGGACCAGTTTGGAACGGACATGAGGGGCTAATATCCCTATGTTCTCTGCTTACAGGATGTGGGCCACAAGGAGGAAAGAGAACGATCAGTTACTCAGTGCTTAGGCCACCAACATGGACAGCCACGTGGCTTAAACAGGATCGTTTCACTGCCCCACAGGATAGGAAAAGATCAACAAATAGAGATTTAATGAATATTTCATAGTGAGTTGGTCTCCAGGGAGAAGCAAGTTTTATATAATGAACATTCTCTAACATGGAAGTATTGGGGGAATGTGTGACTATCAGAAATAATCAGGTAGAGAGAGCAACAATATTAAAAACCCAGAACTGGCAAAGGGTCCCGACGGAATGCAATGGCGTGCTATAACGCCATTATGTTCTGAGACAGCATCTATTTATTCTTCATGCATTCCATCTTGGGAAGCACATCTTCCCCATCTTTCCTCTGATTAATGTTCCCACATTGGGTCTGTATGGTATACCAACCAGAAAAAAAAATAATTTAAAAACACTAACTGACCTATGCAAATGGCTGTCAACGTCAATTTAGTGGTCACTTGGAGAGACGAAAGTTGTTTTTTTTTCTTTTTTTTTTTCTTCCCTTGATCTTACCTAGACAGTAGGGGCAACACTGGCCTTTCCTCAAAACAGGTCTTTCACAGGACACGGAAGGGCAAGACTCAGAGTAACAGCTAATCTCGCTATCCACGCACACGCAGCTGGTGCAAACGTCAGGCTTCCAGGACTCAGCGGCCAGGAATATATCTCCGTCATCATTTTTGCAGTAACTAGGCACGCTCTCATTATGGGATGTGGAAGGCTGAAGAGGCTCATCTGGAAAAAACGAACGCACAGGTCAGCAAAGACAAGGCTGCAGGCTACCCACGATGTACACAGCACAGTTAAGTGTCAGACTTACAAAGACACTCCCCGTCTCTAAGGCTCTGGGTGCCTCATTAAAAAAAAAAAAAAAAAAAAAAAAGGCCAGTTGTAAAATCAGGAAGCCTGATTCTAGCAAGGTCTTGTGTTTTAAAACAGAGTAACAATAGCAAAAGACTTGACGGTGAGATTCTGTCAGGTGCTCGCCCAGGGTCTGCTCTAGCCTTCTTCCTTACCTTAAGCAAAGTCTTCATTTTCTTTGGAGGCTCACGGAACTTGGAGCACACTGGATCAATTAGGAAACCCTGTTCCTGCTTTCCCAGGCCCCCTTGCAACCCGGGGGTGAGGCACCTGATCTAGCTGCAGCTCAAGGCTAATAAAGGGATTTCTAGGGTCACTTCCACTTTTCTTCAGAGGATGGAGGCCCTGCCGTGACTCTCCTTCCACGTTCTCCCTACCTTGAAGAGGGTGCTGACCCAAATCCCAAGCTTATCTCAGTCACCAAGACACAGAATCAATAACGATCCATACCTGCCTCGTATTTTGCGTCAAGTCAAATAAACCGCTACTTGTTTAAGATTTCTAACTAGGCTCTCTCTCACTTGCAAGCCAACAAAGTCCTAACCATTCAATACTCAAAAGATGTTTTTTCACGGCACCACATTATCTAGACACCTATCTGTAACGTTCCTAAGTTTAGACATTCCCATTAGTGACGGAGGGGCTGGCAACCCAGAGCAAACATTAGGACACCACCCAGGGAAACCATTTGCGAGACATCTGTGATTGTGCCATGGAAGGTCTCCACATCAGATGGAGAAGAGTGTCGCCAGGAAACAGCTTCTCTTTAGGGGTTGGTAGCCACAGAAATGAATGAAAATTAAACCCAAGAAGAAATCTGAGATATGAAAAAGGGAAATGTAAGTTAGTGGGGTTCGTCCTTTAGAAATGTCACAATCTCTAAGGAGCATAAAAACAGCCATGGCAGTGGGCCAGGCCAAACCCTAATCCAGCCACCTCTTCTCAATGGACACACCGCGGAGAGTTATCTTGTGCGCTTCTGAATCAGTATCATCAATTCTGCTGTTCTCAGCCGTGAGACAGAAGTGTGAGGTCGGCATGGAGTTATCACAAGCTGCAGAAGCTCTCAATGGGGCATCTCCCTCTCACTGGCTTCATGCATATACCACACCCCCCTCCAGTGAGCACATTCGATCCTTTTTGAAGACCAAGGGGGCTGCATCACCTGGGCCCTCTCTGAGGGCCAGAGGCAAGCCAGAACAATGCAGACGGTACAAAAGCTCCCCTAAACTACAGCTACCTCTCCCCCCATCACCCCTGAAAACAAAGTCACAAGGACCAGACACTGCTTCCACCGGTTCTAGCTCACCATGGGACTTGGCGTCATGGATGGTTCCTTACATCCCACCCACATTCCGTAAAATAAAGATGGGAGATCGCGATTCTGCTCTCAGTGACCTTTCCGAGGTCATCTATGCCTAGAGATAATTTCTTCTTTAAGAGGGAGGCCACTACTAATTCCGTTTTGGCTGGAAGGAACCCCGACTCAGCTTGATCTGCTGCTCTAGGCTCCGAAGTCCCCAGGAGCCTGTAGGCTGCCTTCTCTTAGCTCTTGCAAGCCATGTCCAACTCTGTGACTAAAATCTGAGGTGAAGAAGATGGGGCAGCAATGACGAGACCGGAAACGAAAGCCTTCACATCGAGAGGCTTCTCGCTTGATGCCCAGAAAACCCCAAAGAATAGCGAGATGTGCTGGCTGTTGACGGGAGTGAGCGTTGGAGCAGGGTGCAGAGCAGGCCACATCCTTCCACTACCCAGGAGGCTCCTAACCAAACCCTGTTCACCAGCGCCACTTGGAAGGACCCTTCCTTTCTTTGCCTGTTCCCTGGCCCCAGAGACTGTCTAACGTCCATCCCAAACATTTACTTCTTGGTTTCATTTTTAATTTTCATCAGTGTTTTTCCTGAGTGGTCACTCATCCTTTTATTTTTGTGTCTCCCTGTCTCTCCTACCCTATGCTTTTTAATTAGAAAAAGAAAATGAAATGAAAAAAAAATAGAAAGGTAGAAAAAAAAAGAGAAATAAATGCAATTTATCCTCTCCTATTCATTTGTTTTTATTGAGACAGGCTGGCTGGGAATTACAGAGCCTAGGCTGGTCTCAAAGCTGTGGCAATAATCCTTCCTCTTAAGTGCTGGGATTAGAGTTGTGAGTCATCATGCCTACCTCTCTCCTGTCTGTGCCTCAGGGAAGCACCAGACTGGTATCCTGCTCACCTCCGTGGAGGTCTATGCCCTGAGGTAGGCCACAGGTAAGGCAGAATGGGAAGAAGTCCCAGAGAAGTAACCACCAAATAGACACAGGTCTTGTGGACAAATCCGCATCATTCTTAGACCATTTTAGCATGTGGTAACCTAAGGCTGGTCTTTTTCTAGATGTCTAATGTAACACTTACCAATGTTACTCTTCAAACTATGGTGTAAAAGACACTGACGTCGTAAGTTTTAACATAACGGGAGAGAGACAGGTATGGTGGCTTGCACTTACAATTCCAGCATTTGAGACACTGAGGCAGTATGATACTCACTTAAAAAAAAATTCTTATTGCTACAGTCTGGTTACAAATAGAAAGCCCCAAAAGGTCCATTAAAGAGTCAGCAGTTCATTTAAATACTGTTTGGTCTAACTAGGGTCTCATTCAGATATCCAAAAGTAACCTTTGGAAAAAAAAATGTATATGTATATGTGTGTGTGTGTATATATATATATATTATATATAATATATATGCATATGTGTATATCTATATCCAAAGTTTAAGATGAGAGCTAACACTGAGTTATCTACATATGGAAAAAAACATTAGTCACCTTGGCCTAAGTTTATAAACGAGAACAAAAAGCCAGGTACAAGATGGAGTGCCACTCAGCTCCACAGAGGGAAAGGCAGAAAGTCATGGAACCCGACAGGAACCCGAGGGACCTCTGCAATGCAGACTCTTATTGTGACTCTGGGCCTAACCCTGGCCCGGGCCTCGTCCGTCTCCTCTTCCTGGGCTTAGTCTCTGAGTGCAGTCAGATGTCCTGTCAATGAGTCCGGGCGTGCTGCCGCAGACACGTGTCTTCCCCTTATCCTCTCCTAGTCACTCAGTCCCTAGCTCCGAGGGCACAGACAGGACTTCTTTCTTTCCTCACATCTTCTTGAGCTACCTGCATTCAAGCCTCCCCCCT
>CABHPH010126988.1:1396-19226 GCA_902168325.1 Peromyscus nudipes
GTTCTGTGAGAGCCTAGCCTCATGCCAGCATTTACCTGCCCCAACTCTGGGGATTTGTTGTGTCTGTCTCTGACAGTTGTTTGTACCCAGTGCCAGCTGCTCAAGTGCTCAGCTGCACAGCAGGGCCTCTTAAAAGAGCCACACCTCTGTAAGCTGCAGGCACAGGGCCTACTCAAGAGACTGCTGTTGCCAGGAAGCTGTGCCTGACTCCATGTTTGGAACTTTTTTTTTTCAGCTTTCTCAGGCCTTATATGGATATATATGGCCAGATGCTGCATGCCATATATACTCAGACTTTCTTGCTAGACTTTCTTTGGATTACCTTGTTCCCAAATAGCTCTTATAACTTAAATTAACCTGCCTCTATTAATCTATGTTCTGCCATGTGACTATTTACCTCTCTTCCATTCTGTATATCCAACTTGCTCTGCATCTCACTGGTGTTTCCCCACCTCTCTTCTTCCCAGAGTTCCTCTCTCTCCCTGGAAATCTTGCCTATTCTCTCTGGCCTAGCTATTGGCCATTCATCTCTTTATTAAACTAATCAGAAGGCACCTCAGGCAGAGACACATTTTCATGCAGTGTAAACATATATTTTGCACCGGGAACCAATGCTTCTGCATTCTGAATGTTTATTTTTATTTTTTGATTGTTTTGAACTTTTTATTTCATGTGCATGGGTGTGTTGCTGGCATGTATGTCTGTGCATCACTTGTGTGCCCAGTGCCTGAGGAGGCCAGAAGAGGGCATCAGATCCATTGGAACTAGAGTTAGGAAGAGCTGCCATGTAGGTGCTGGGAACTGAGGCAGGTCCTCAGGAGGAGCAGCCAGTGCTTTTAACCACTGAGCCACACCTCCCGCCATATCACGAATGTTTAAAGAAAAGAATTACATTATTTTAAAAAAAATGCATGTATATTTTTTTAATGGGAAAAAAGCTATCTCTGATCTTTGTTCATGTCCATACTCTCTGGACATGTTTTTTGAAAACTTCAGTCCAATGAGACTACCCCAGTGTGCCAAGAGAGAAATGGAAGTGGGCGACTGGCTGTTTGGTTACTTCACAGTTCTCTGTGGGAGAATAACTTAGGAAAATATGCTGTGAACATCTCAGAGATGCAAAAAAGAAAACTGTCAAAAGGCATGGGGTCTGTGGTGAAGCTCCATGGTAAACCACTTGCCTAGCATGTATGAGGAGGTCCCACCCTCAGCACCATAAAGGGGGAGGAAAAAAGACAGCATTGTTGTCTTCATTGGGGGCTCACTAGGAGGGAGGAAAGGAAAAGGGTCTAAGTGATTCAGCTTGTCCAGAGCAGAAAAAAACAAAACAAACAAACAAAAAAAAAACCCAGTGTGCTTAGCTGCTGAGGAATTCTCACAGAGCCCAGAGAAGACAGTGGATTGTTTACTTGGGCAAGTAATGGGAGAGCCACCAAGCATTTGGCTCCGAGAGTTTTTCTTGTCTACAAAGAGGATGTCTTAGAAAAACTGGAGCCTGGTCACCTTCAGATTCATTCAGGACAGCAGGAATTCCCTGGGGCTCCCACAAGCCTGTTTCTGTTGGATATCTAAGACAGTCTGGCTCTTCTGTTTGTCCCAAGACAAGTGCATGCAGACAATCACCTTTATGTTGGCCTGTGTTTTGGATCCCTCCACTCCTTCCTCCGGGAGATGGGAGATGGGAGGAGCCTGACCGAGGTTATTGGGAACCCTTCCAGTTTCTGTCATAGTCCTGTTGACAGTTTGGTGCCATTACTGATCTATTCAGAGCAGAAGTAAGTGTGTGTGGGGGTGGGGTGGGGGATTCAGAGATAGATATAGAAGAACATGAAAAGAACAATGCATCTTCAAAACAAAATCCCTAAAGGCCCAGAGGTTGCAGGACCAGATTTGAGTATAACTATTGCAGAGTTTGGAAACTCCTCTTTTTGACTCCTGCCAAGTGCTTCTTCTAGCCCCTCACAATCAAGAACTAGAATGGGAGGGACCCTTGGGGCCTTTCTGCTGCAGCTCATTCCTAGCCTGCCTCCAAGAACATCCTTACCGCCCTACGACTGGCTAGAAGCAGACAGGTGTTGCCGAAGGTCAAGATTTGGGGGCTCAGACTATAGCTCCGGTGCAGAACACTTGTCTAATCTCCTTGAAACCCCAGGTTGATCCCCAGAGCCAATCAATACAGAAAGCAAAAAGCCCTCATTGTTGATGTACCCCCCTCCCCGCCCCTCCTACCCCCCACCCCATCCCCATGCTCTTGTGGTACTGGGAATTAAACCCAAGGCCCACCCATGGTAGGCAGGTGCCCTAAGCTGTATTCTTAGCCCTTTTTGCCTTTCTGTTTTTGACACAGGATCTTAATAAATTTCCTCAGACTATATCATCAGGCCCAGGTCCAACACGTGTTTTCTAAGGCAACCCACTTTTTGGACATCAGAGAGCTTCAGAGTTAAGGATATATATTCTGTAAGTCTGAGATCTCCTGAGGGGTCTCTCCTTGTCTTTTCCATTTCTCCCCCTGGTTGACTACTTCTTCCAAGGAACACTGGGTTGTTAACAGTGGCGGGCACAGGTGGTGGCCTGTCACAGAATCATAGAGCTATTGAGATAGGAGCCAGCTCTCTTCAGGAAGTAAGGGTAGGGTCTTTGGTAGAGCACATGTTAAACTGAGTTCAGAGTACCTCCATCAATAGTCTATGAAGTGAGTGAAACAAGTTGGGATAGAGTGGATGAAGGTGACCATGACGTGTGACTCTTCACCTGGTGGATGGAGTCACTCATGATCGCTCAGTGGGTCGGGCTGGGGGTGGCCGTGAGGGACTCGAAGGTGTGTGAGCCACATTCACGGTTCAGCCTGTGGTGGTGTCCGAGAGGGCCAGTCCCAATAAAGATCACCTCATTCTCCATCTAAGTCCTGCTGTGAGACTTTAAAAAGGCCATGGGGCAGGACAGCACACCGCAGTCTTCCACGGCAACCCTTCTCACGCTCCAGGTTTGTTTTGTCTCTTCGTTAATAAGTCTGCATCCACTCTGCTGACTCTTTGTTTCCTTCCTTCTTCTGGGATGTGAGACAATGAACCTGGAAGAAGCTACAGGGCCCACTTGGCTTTGGCGTCTGTCCATTGTCAGGCATCCTGTTAAACCCACTAAGAGCTGAGAAAGGCTCCTTCGCAGGCAAGGAACCCACATAATTATGAGGGGGTATAGATATGGAATCAAGAGCCTCGAGCCTTGAGATTGTGAAGTTTAGAGGAAAACTGGTCTTTGTAACGGCCCTTAAGGCCTCACATGAGCCTGACATCTCCAGACTACCTCTTGGACCTCATTTCCTGTCATTCTTCTTCATCTGCTGCAGACATGTTGGCCTCTTAGTTGTTCCTTGGATAAACTGAATATCATTCTGTCTCAGGGCCTTTGCACTGACTCTTCCTTTTGCCTAGAACTCTTTTCCAAAATCTATAGCCAATGCCATCATCTCCCTTGAGTCTGTGCCAACAGTACATTGTCAGTGAGGCTACCCCATCCTCACTAAAGCTCCGGCCCTCCAGGCTCCTCCCCATGGGTACAGGGACCTTTGTTTTGTCTACTATTCCAAGACCTATCAGGACTTAGTAAGATACTCAAGCATGCTTCTTTCAGGCACAAATGCCCCTAGATATGCTTCTTAGTGTAGGAAAGAAGGACTCGTTATTAATGTGCAGGGTTCATGAGGTGAGGAAAGGCAAGAAAGGACTGGGAAGAAGCGAGAAGTGGTGGGGGTGGAGCCAAGTCTCCCGGTCTTGGCAATGAAGAAGCGTGGGTCCAAATGCTTCCAGCTCTACCAAGGTTACTTAATGCCAGCAGCAGGGCTTGAACTCAGAACAGATAAAATATCGACTTTCAGATACTTCTTAGTCTGTGACCTTAGGAAACTTTACCAAACTGTGGAGGCCCATAAAGGTTTCCTAGTAAGATCCGAGCTTGCTTTACCCAGCAGGGCTTGACCATGAGGATTGCTTGACCATTTGTGTGGTTACCAGGTGATTGGAAGGGTCTGCACTTGGCTGTGCTAGGGAGAGGTCTTTTGCTCCACCCCTTGGCATTCCTATAAAAGGCCCTTTAGAAGAGCCAGGAGGGGCTGGTGGATATTGATCCAGGCCCTCCCGAGGCTAACCTGTTTTTCTGTTTCTGTTCCCTCTATCTTTCTACTTAATATCTCTGATCCCTCTCTCCTCAAGAGTACCCTGGGGAAAAAGTAGGGGCATGTTCTCCCATACCAAACCCAATGTCCTCACTTGTAAATTGAGAATCAGATCATTTCCCCACAGATACTTGTAAGAATGAAAGGCCTGGGAACTGGAGAGATGACTCAGTGGTTAAGAGCACCTACTGTTCTTGTACAGGACCCAAGTTCAGTTCCCAGAACTCACAACTGCCTGTAACTCCAGTTCTCTGGGGATCAGACACAGGCTCGTAGATGCACACACACCACACACATACACACAATTAAAAATAATAAAAATAAATCTTAAAACGAGAAATCAACAGAAAGAGACTGGAAGGTCATGTAAGTTCAGGTCTTTCCTTGAAGGGTACTTCTCTAGAAAACCTTTCCTGGCTGCCTAACGCAGTGTCTTAGACAGTTCTGAATTGAGCAAAAAGAGCTGAAGTAAGAGGTCAGGTGACACAAAGATCAAGAGAAGAGAACGTAAGGAAAGGCAAGAAAGGACTGGGAAGAAGCGAGAAGTGGTGGGGGTGGAGCCAAGTCTCCCGGTCTTGGCAATGAAGAAGCATGGGTCCAAATGCTTCCAGTTCTACCAACAGTTACAGAAGTCCCACACAAGGCTCAGTGGTGTGTGGAGGTCTACTGTGTAGCTAGTCTTTCTTTGTACCAGCAACTCCCAAATGATGACACAGAGACTTATTATTAATTATGAAAGCTCCGCCTTAGCTTAGGCCTGTCCCCAGCTAGCTCTTATGACTTAAATTAACCTGTCTCTGTTAATTTGTATTCTGCCACTTGGCTCGGTTTCCTCTGCCTTGTACCGTATGTCCGACTTCTTCAGTCTTTTGGTGAACCTGTCTCTCTTCTTCCCAGAGTTCTCTCCTTCTCTCCCCTGCTCTCTCCCCTGCCCCCAGAAGTCCCACCTACCCTCTCTTGCCTAGCTATTGGCCATTCAGCTCTTCATTAACCCAGTCAGAGGGACACATCTTCTTCACACAGTGTAAACAAGTATTCCGCACCACTCCTGTGGCCAGAACCTCACAGTGATGCACTGTTTGCATCGCTGCAGTCTGCTGCTGCAGACCATGGAGATGCCACAGTGATGCAGCAATGGACAGCGTGGAAGCAGCCGAGTGCGGGAGAGGTAGGAAGGAGGCTCCGAAACACCAAGCTCTTCGACTTTATCTAGACAACCACACGCTGTGCTTGGAAGTCGGCAAAGCAACTGGACACAGCACAGCTAAGGAGTGGTCTTTGCTAACCCCCTAAGGAACTAGAGCACAGCTAGCCACCCAGAGCAGCCATCATCGGCTGACCTCTGTTGATGATGTTGATGACTTACCGACGGGCCCTATTGACTGTGGAATCTCTGTATGTATATTGGATTTAGGGGAGTTTTCATTGTTCTGTAAATGCGTGAATTAGAGTGGGCAGTGTTCTTTCGTGATTGCTTTGCCCACACAGAAAACAGAACACAACTGACGCACCCTCCAGAAATGATCACAAAGAAAATCTCAATGCAAAAACAGAAAAACAAAAAAGTTGTTTTAACAAATGAGTGTTCCACTAAAAACCCACCGTGCACACATAGGGTGAAGTCCAAATTTCTTTACATGAAGCTCCATCAAGATTCGTCCTTTGGGCACCTCCAGGTCATCCCTCAGCCTAGAAACCCTGAAGCTCAAGCTTGCCTCCTCCAACATCCTTCTTCCAGTCAGGGGGCAGGAGACCATTGCCTGTGAGTCCATTCTGATTTGGCGCTAAGAGTGGCTTTGGCCACTTTTAAAGTGTAAAAAACCAAAAAGATCATGTTTCATGACAACTAAAGACAATGAGAATTTAGATTTCAATATCCATGGGTCAGATTTTCCTGGACCACAGCCTGCTCGTCTGTTTTCCTGTTGCTTATGACTGTCTGTGCTACAAAAGGCAGAGCCAACTAGTTACAACTCAGCCTGCATAGCCTGAAGCATTCCCAGAGAGTCAACTGTAGGGACTTCTCTTTTGGCTGGCAGTGTTGGAGGTTTTGGTCCCTTGTCAGTGGGCCCTTCACTTTTGGGACTGCAGTGAGGCGGTAAATCACGGTGGGAATGTGTGGAGAAGGAATCGCTTACCTCATGGTAGCCTAGAAGCAAAGAAAAGAGAAAGGACATGCTTGGGTCCCATGAGCTCCTTGAAGGCACAGCCCTCTTTGACATGACGCCTCTCACTAGGCCACACCCCTTAAAAGTGTCAACCTGATGACCAAGCCTTTAGCATGTAGGCATTTGGAAAGACACTCAGAGGATTGCATTTGCTATGTAGTTATTTTTAATATTATCTGGAGCTATAGGGGAGGATCTTTCTAGAAAATTTTTTTTTTGTGTGTGTGAATATTTTCAAAGTACCCTTGGGTCAGTATCCGAAGGCTTTTGTTGTTATGTGAATCTGGGGTGGGGGTCCTCTTGGATGTGCCCCACATTTTCTGTATACTCATCTATCTCTGGGAGGGCAGGATAACCCCACCTGCTCTTTCTTATGCCCTCCACTTAGGTCCACACGCAGTGCATGATGGGTGAACGGTAACTATTGGTGCATAGATGGTGGTTAAGTCCCCTCTTCTTTTTTTTTTTCTTAGACAGGGTTTCTCTGTGTAGCTTTGCGCCTTTCCTGGAACTCACTTGGTAGCCCAGGCTGGCCTCGAACTCACAGAGATCTGCCTGCCTCTGCCTCCCGAGTGCTGGGATTAAAGGCGTGCGCCACCACCGCCCGGCAAGTCCCCTCTTCTTGTTGAAGAGATAAAGATGGGCTAGGGATTTAGTGGTAGAGTGCTGGCGTGAACCAGGCCCTGGGTTTGATTCAATTCCCTCCCAGCACTGCAAGAGGAAGAATCTTGCACATGTAGCCTGGAGAAAAGGTTTATGTAGGAGGTTTGAAGAGTCCTGGAGTTATTGAGAAACGCCCGTGAGGACCAGAGCTGCTGCTGTCTGCAGCCGCAGGGTCTGGGATTTGCAGGGACCTGTAGGGTTTGTGCAGGGGGATTTAGAAGTCTGATGGGTGAGGTTCAGAGTAGTGATGAACAAGGTACAATAATGCCTTCCAAAGAGATGATGCGGGCTGGAGAGATGGCTCAGAGGTTAAGAGCACTGCTTGTTCTTCCAAAGGTCCTGAGTTCAAAGAGATGATGCTCACAACCATTGAGTGGACAGCAGTTGGAAGCTTTGCCAACAGCTTGTTTACTCACATTCTTTTTTTTTTTTTTTAAGATTTATTTATTTATTATTATATACAGTGTTCTTCCTGCATGTCAGAAGAGGGTACCAGATCTCATTTTAGATGGTTGTGAGCCATCATGTGGTTGCTGGGGATTGAACTCAGTACCTCTGGAAGAGCAGGCAGTGCTCTTAACCCCTGAGCCATCTCTCCAGCTCTTACTCACATTCTTTACACCAGCGGTTCTCAACCTGTGGGTCACTATCCCTTTAGGGGTTGAACGACCCTTTCACGGGGGTTGCCTAAGATCATAAGAAAACAGATATTTACATTACGATTCTTAACAGTAGCAAAATTACAGTTATAAAGTAGCAATGAAAATAATTTTATGATTGGGGGGTCACCACAACATGAGGAACTGTATTGAAGGGTCGCAGCGAGAACTACTGCTTTACACTGTGCTCAACAGAAAGTAATGTTCCTGCAAAAAATGGTTGAAAAGATGGCCGTTTCAGTACCCAGTTCTGCTCACAGGCATTTACCATGAAAATGAGCTCCTAAACACCTCCTGGTTTAGAGCAGGGCTCTCTCTTGCTTTCTGGTAACTTGCATGGACAGACTATTTCACTGGCCCTCTCAATGTCACTCTATTTATTTATTTATTTATTTATTTATTTACTTACTTACTTATTTATTTATTTATTTATTTTGAACAGAGTTTCTCTGTGTAACTCTGTCCTGGAACTTGCTCTGTAGGCCAGGCTGGCCTCGAACTCACAGAGATCCACCTGCCTCTGCTTCCTGCATGCTGGGATTAAAGGTGAGTGCTACCACCGCCTGGGACTCAGTGTCACTCTTGATAAGCATCCTGAGAAGTGTTTGGAAGACTACAAGGAGGTCCCCCTACGGGCAGGGCTCTGCACAGGGGGAGAAAGGCCTGTCATCCCACCGTCCGAAGGCGGCCATCTGTGTTGCATTAACTACGTGTCTCATCGCTGCGGCAAAATACTGAGGGAAAATGAAAGCAGCGAAGGAAGGAAGGCTCAGGATGGCTTACAGGCCCGTTGTACAGTCGGTCAGTGGGGAAGGTGTGGGAACGTGAGGCAGCTGTAGTCAGGACACAGAAAGCCATGAATACTAGCACTCTACCTGCTTTCTTCTTTTTATTCAGCCTGTGGAATGGTGTTGCCTAGGGCCAAGGTGGGTCTTCTCACCTGTCTACCTAGTCTAGATAATCCCTCAAATGCATCTCCAGGACCTGATGTCCTAGGTCAGTCTGGAGCCTGTCAAGAGGCCACTATTAAGCAGCATGCGTTTATATAGAACAAATAAACCTTTTTTTTTAAAAAATAAAACATCACCCTTGACACCTATAGATGGATTTCACTACAACCAACTGAAGCTTCTTTTAAAAAATAACCCAGTTTGCTGGCTGTGTGCGGTGGTGGCGCACGCCTTTGATCCCAGCACTCGGGAGGCGGACTCTGTGAGTTTGAGGCCAGCCTGGGCTACCAAGTGAGTTCCAGGAAAGGCGCAAAGCTACACAGAGAAACCCTGTCTCTGAAAAACCAAAAACAAAAGACAAACAAACAAACAAACAAACAAACAAAAAACCCAAAACAAAACAAAAACCAGTTCAATCTAATCCATTCAGTATTTGCAAGCATTGACTTGAAGGTATTGGTTTGGTATTTTAGCCAGCGGTGCCAAGGAGCCAACAGTCACTCTCCATGCAGAGAATCGATTCTTTGGGTTGAAATAACAGCTTTTCTAAGAAGAAGAAGAAGAAGAAGAAGAAGAAGAAGAAGAAGAAGAAGAAGAAGAAGAAGAAGAAGAAGAAGAAGAAGAAGAAGAAGCAGCAGCAGCGAAGGAGACAGTGTCTCTGACATGGGGACATGCCCAGACACACGGCAGGGACAGCGCAGAGGACCTTGCTTCTGGCCAAGAGTGGACGACTTGCTTGACCCTTGGCCGGCCTGAGAGCTTGGCTTGCTTCTGCAGACTGCTCCAGATGTTCCTGGAAGGTGACTACGCTGGTAAATGTTTAACAGCTGGCTGTGAGGGGGCAGGGTAGAGAGTGGGGGTGGGGACAGGTAGGGGTTGAGAAGGATCACACAGCATTTGCCCATTTGCATGGTGTAGCCCTGCAGAGCCCACTTCAGACTTCCAGTGTGACTGACACTAACCAGTTCACAGCATTTCTAAATACATAAGCCCCAGCTCCACACGCTCTGTGAGGGTCAGGACTTGGGACCCCAAAAATAAGTGTTTACTGAGGACCCTCACCTCACCTTCAACTGCAAAGGCTTAGCTTCCTGTCAAACCTCCCAGGGATGTCAGTGAGCAGTCAGGCCTGGCAATCGCCAGCTCTGGCCTGAGTCTTCCAGTCCCCACAAGACCCCAGAAATTCTAGAGGCCTCATGCCCCAGTGCTCTGGTTGGGGGGTGGGGGGTGCACAGAGGTCCCTTCCCAGGTCTGGTGGGAATCTCAGCCTGGCCTTCTTTACGCCTGATCTTTAGCTCTATGTGCATGAGAATGGGCCATTGGCAGGTGGCCTCGGGGTGGGAATGAATAGCAGTAATTGTCCTTATGTCAAAAGGATGAGCCAGAGAACACGACTCGCCGGGGAGGAGGCGTGGGGGTGGGGTGCTGCTCTCCGTGAATTAGGCCTTTTCTATGGATTCCATAAGGCCACATAATGAGCAGCTTTTGCTCAGCTACTTCTGACCTCTGGGGGCCAGAGGAGGGCCGCCTCCTCCTCTGCTAAATATGCTCTGCCTTTGTTTACCTAGTGTTGCTCCGGGTGCCCGCGGAGGTGCAGGCTGTTCTGGGGCTGGAGGGAGCAGCCACGTTTCTCTGTGCTCACTTTCCCTTTCTGCAGAGACCAAAAGTCTCTCAGCGCAGAAGACTCCTGCCTGGACCAAGGGAAACATGGCCGTGTCTGCTGGCCCGCCATTTCTCAAGTGCTCAGTGGAGGGCAGCCGGTAGTGGTTTTCCATTTTTTCTACTCAGGTCCCCAACTAGATCGACTACACCTAACCCCTGTAACTAAGTGTGTGAGCCTGGGCCAACTCCTTCCTTCCCCCCACCCCCCTCCTTTTCTTCTTTCCTCTTCTCCTGTGGGTCCTCCCTGCCTCCCAGGGATCTGAGGATTAATGAGATAATGCAGAAGTCGGCTGCTCTGGGGGAGAAAGGTGTTATGTACATGGAAGGTGTAATTATTATCCTGTAACTACACGAATGTTTATATTGTACCTAGCCTGGCAATTTCAAAGTGTTTTGACAAGCAAGTCGTCTAAAGCTGGAAACCCATCCAAGGGGTGGGGACAGCTGAGAACCCTCTGGGCAGCCTGGAGCCTCCAGATGATCCCATGTCTTTGCTCTGGGCAGCAGCACTCTGTGGGTATGAAAGGAGCTGCCATCACGGATGGCTTCACCCAGGATCTGGGGAAGGTCCTAGTGAGGCTTCACAGAGCAGCTCAGTTGGGATGGAAATCCAGGCATGAACACAGCAATTCTGTGGCTGGCAAGGGTTTTGGTATAGGGTTTGGCAAATTACAGTCTTACTTAGTGTGTTCTGCCTGTCCCTAATGCTCCAGTCTCTCACTGCCCTGTCTGTCATCAGTACCAACATCATCTTTTTTTTTTTTTTTTTGGTTTTTCGAGACAGGGTTTCTCTGTGTAGCTTTACGCCTTTCCTGGAGCTCACTTGGTAGCCCAGGCTGGCCTCGAACTCACAGAGATCCGCCTGCCTCTGCCTCCCGAGTGCTGGGATTAAAGGCGTGCGCCACCAACGCCCGGCCCAACATCATCTTTATCTTCTCTTAGGAAGTGCCCAAGAGGGCACCCCCAACACACACACACACACACACACACACACACACACACACGCACGTACGCACGCACGCATGCACGCACGCACGCACGCACGCACGCACTTCCTCTTCTTTCTAGATGCTTCTCTCCAGAAATAGTGTGCCAGTGGAGGTGGGGAGGGTTTGTAAAGAAATGAATGTAGTCACCTCCTTTAAAGTTTTGGAGACATGGTGTGGGATAATGGGACCCAACATGACAGGCACCCAATCAGAAACACAGGCAGAAACCGGGTTCAGACTCCAGACAGCATCCCAGGCCAAGAAGCTGCTGGCTTGTCCTATTTTGTACTAGCCAGTAACCTCGTCCTTTGACAGGTTGATGTGAAGATCACATGAAATACTTTCCCGCTAGCACCCGGGATGCCAGAGAACGAAGGGGACTGGTAATCAGCTGCGGCCTGTGGAGAGAGCCCTATGGGTGCTTCTGAGGAGAGTCAAAATTCCCAAGGACTCAGCCTCCCCTTCCCAGAGCTGGGCACCTGTGCACACTTCTAGAACCCTCAGAATACTAGGGTGCCCTTAACGTTAAGGTTGTGCCCTCCTCCTTGTCTTAGTCAGTTGGGGAAATTATACCAAAGTACATTGGACTGTGCAACACATGAACGACAGTAGCCTGTTGTTCGCTGGAGGCTGCGAAATCCAAGATCCAGGCATCAAAGGGTTCCATATCTGGTGAGGATTTTGCTTTCATAACCTGCACTTTGTGGCTGCGTCCTCATGGTTGTGGGCCAATGAGCTTCGTCTGGTCTCTTTTATAGGGGCACCAATGCCACTCTGGAGGACCCTACGCTCATGACCTCCCAAATGCCTGCCTCCTACTGCTACCACATTGATAGCATATGAATGGTGTGTGTGTGTGTGTGTGTGTGTGTGTGTGTGTGTGTGTAGGGGGGGCGGTATGGAACACATACATTTGGAACAGTACCCCTTCCCCAATAGCCAGGAGGGATTTATAGAGATTCTACATAGAGGGGAAGGGCCATCTCCTAGAGAAGACCCTGAGCAAAGATACATCAGCGGACTGTGGAATCCAGTCCCTCAGAGGATGGTGGATGGTGAAGACAGTAACTTTACAAACTTTCATGTTTCCAGTTTTTCACAGCCTTCTCATTTGGGCAACAATGGAACTTCAAGGTCTCTTCCAACTTCCCGCTTCTCTGTAGTTCTGTCTTAAAGTGCATAAGAGCTTTCAAACAGGGGCAGAGTGGATGTACATGCCACTGTCACTCTGTCCGTCCCTTGTCACTCTGTCCATCCCCGGCACTAGTAGTGGTCTAGTTTACAGATGTATAAAGCTTTGTTACGGATGGAGCTGTGAACGTGGAACAGACTTGTATATAAAGCATTTATTTAAGAACACTCTGTGGGAACTCTCAAACCACATAAGAATATTCAGGTTCTGGGGAAATGTAAGTTGTTCAGCTTCCATGATTTGGTGGCTACGTCCCCTCCAGACTACCCAGCTCTTGTCTATGGTTCTGTGCTCACAGCCTATGACTTCATATCAGGAAGAGACACGATGACATGAGTCTGCCTGGGCTCTGGGGTTTCCAACCCAACATCTTTGTGGGTGTAGGTCTGTGAGGAACCAATCACTTCAGGATAGTTGGAGCATCATAGTCTCCGGGTGGGGAAATGATACCCCAGGGAACAGCCTGGCATCCTCAGAGGTTTGTTTCCAGGGCTGGTCCTGGTTCTGAACCACACAAGCTACATGGACAGCTTTTTGTGGGTGAGTACCCACAGGACCCAGAAAGACACTGCTGAGTCTCTGGTGCTGTTTTTAGAGCCGATGACCTGAGCTTCAAAGGGAAGCTGAGGCAGGAGGATCATGAATTGGATGCCAGCCTGGATTACATGGTAAGAACAAAGGTACAAAGGTGGAGGGCGGTGAGGAAGGGATGGGGGGGGGAGAGAGAGAGAGAGAGAGAGAGAGAGAGAGAGAGAGAGAGAGAGCTGTTGTACTATTTAATTTTTGCCAACTTTATACAAACTAACATCACTTGGGAGGAGGGAACCTCGGGTGAGGGATTTCTTCTGTCAGACTGGCCTCTGGGCATGTTTGGGGGGACATTTTCTTGATGGATGTGGGAGGGCCCCGCCCACTGTATGCCTCCTCTGAGCCCCATAACATGGCGGTTAAATCTTGGCTCCTTCGCATCTTACTCATTCCATCTTAGGCCAGTCACTTAGCCTCACAGAACCTCAGTTTCTTCCCACATCCAATGGGATTAATCCTCAAATAATGTTCATGAGGATTAAATGAGGCAAGGATGTGACTGCTCGGCATGGGACCTGGCACAACGTAAGTTCTAGTATCTGAACTTGACTGTCATTCCTGAGTGGTCAGGGAGTGTTCTTGGGTAGGCACAAGCACCTGGACGTGACGTAGTGAAGAATCAGCCATTTATGATGAGCGCTGATTCACACCCCTCTGGGGCAGTCGCTGCTGACCAGGGATCTTGGAATCCATCACAATGAAGAGGCATCGTTTTGTGGTGATGGACAGTGTCTTGTCATAGGCTGGGAGGATGTGAGTATGCTCATTTCACAGATGTAGCAAACTATTTTCAGGAGGGACCGAGTCCTTGGCCAAGTGGAGAGTAAGCATCGGTCAGGACGGACTCTGGTTCTAGGAGTCCATTTGTGTACAGTAAACACATCACACTCAGTCACTCCTGAGCTTGCAACCCCGCTTCTGCATGAGTGGAAAAGCTGAAGGTAAGAATAAGTGGTGGCCTTATGGACAGCGAGTAGGGGGCCACAGGGTGGAGAGCCGGGGCGGGGGGTAGAGTCTGGGACTCTGCTCCTAGGGTGAGTAACAAGAGCACCAGGTTGGTAACCTGGTGCTGGGAGGAGGCTCATCCGGGACCTGTAGCTTGGGATAAAAAAGAGCAGGGAGGGAGGGCAGCAGTGGATGACTCCTTAGCCTCGTGCTCAGTCCCCTTCACAGACAACTTTTGGAGTTCATGAAGATCAGAGGTGGCTTGGAAAGCCCAAAACCAGAGTGAGTATCCTGGTGTGGTGTTCTCTCTGGCCCTGGACATGTGGAAGCCAAGTCCTGGCAGTTGTCTTTGGAAACCGGGGGTGAGATGGGCAGATATTTGGAGGCATTATCAGGCACTGGGGCAATTCTGAAAGTAGCCAGGGGACTTGCTAAACACACAGGAGAGATAACTGTGACAGAGCCGGCTGCTTTTAAGTTATTGCCCAGGGACCAGGGGTTGTGGTAAAGGCTGGGCCCTGGTGGCTTTGTGTGAGTGCTGCCTGGAGTTGTTTCAACCACAGTCACGTGGAGTCCTGTTACAGCACATAACTGTGATTAACAGGGAGAAGTGGAGAGGATCCTGAGCGAGTGTCCACCCACTGCCCACGGGAAGCAAGAGAGAAACAGGAGACTGGATGCTCAGGCGGGCATCAGCGGATAAGCTGTTGTGATGCTGGACTGGTTTGGCCAGTCAGCCAGAGGCCCCAGGAAAGGAAAGGGCCTTTTCTCAAACCACGTTGGGGAACAGCCTTGAGAGTTCTGGGCTCTCTGTTTCCTTGGGGACCCATATTTGACAAGGGGGCTACCTGGGAACTGTCAGTTGTCCCCAGGGGTTGGGAAAGACGGTGGGGAGATGTTTCCTTCCGCAGGAGTACCTGGCAAATTGTCTCCACCTCCCTCCCTCAGTGAGGACTCTGCAGTCAGCCTACTCCTTTCATTCATTCTCTCTTCCTCAGGCCTCCCCATTGTGGCCTCCATCCCTGCCTGCAGAGGTACCAAGTCTATGGAGGTCACTCCTGCCAGAGGTGCTTGTGACCGAAGAGACCAAAGCAGAGCGTGGCTTTTGCACAGCAGAAGACAGTTCAACAGTGTAAGGGTCTGAACCACTCTTCCATTCAGACATGAGTTGAGAGGCATGGGGTGGGGGGAACACGGAGGAAAAGAAAGAAACCAAGATTGTGTTTATACAGGGACCTAGAGCAGCCTGATGAATTCACAATGGCGGCGGTCTAAGGGTGATTACTTGCTTGATATTGACTTGGAAAGGGTGTGAGGGACTTCCTGGGCTGCTGTTGTTAATGCTTTACTGCTTGATTTGGATGGTAGATGCTGCCATAACGGAGTTCATCACGATGTTAATCTAAGTGCTGTGCACTTGGATGTGTACATAGTCTATCTCAACGAAAAGTAAAGCTTACAAAACAAACAGGCCACAGACAAGGACAGTGTCCCCAGGGATACTGCGTTACCTACGCCATCGAAGTCTCCATCTTGATGGCTTCCAAGACTGTTCTTGAGTTTAGGGTACATTTGTGCAGTAATAAGGAATGTGTTATTCCACAAGGGATGCAGTTCAGGTACCTCCAGGATGAATGTAACTGCAGACCATCCCCGACCCTGTATGCGTATGTTTTGTTCATATGTCCTGCTGCATGGTCGCAGACTGCCAGAGTCCATCTGTCCTTTCAGGTTTTAGACCCTGGTGCCTCCTTTATATGAATACTCTTGTGTTTTGGGGCCGTCATTGAGTAAAATAAGGGTTACTTGAACCTAAGCTCCGTGTTACTAGGACGATCAGTCTGGTGACTGAGATGACTGCCCAGTGACTAGAGGGTAGGTAACAAATACAGTGGGGATGCACTCAGCTAAGACTTGATTTAGTGGCCCAGGAGGGCAGCACGGATTTCATCGCGCTACTTAGAATAGTGTACACCTTTTTTTTCCCTGGAAATTCTTAAGTGTTATTTTCAGGTTAGAGTTGACTGTAGACAATTCAAACTATGGGAAACCAACCTGCCGATGGAGAGGCTACTGTGTATTGAAGGTTGTATTTATTAGCAGCTGTTTAATTTCACTTTTCTTAAGAATTTTGACCCTAAGCATTCTGGGTCATGTGTGGCTTCATACTCTTCGAAGAAGCCCTTTTGAACTTTCGAGGTGAACCTCTAGGAGTGAATCCCTCTGCTTTGCCCCCTTTTCTCTAGTCTGGGCATGAAATTGTGATATCAGATGTCCTATTCTATTCCTTGAATCTCTTGGGAGGGAAGAAACTCTGGGCTCTTCGTTGAGGGAAGCTTTTTGTTGGGAGGATCCTTGGGCATCCCCCAGTACCTCCTCCTCCGGGGATTTACAGATTTTCTCCTTGACGATGAACAAGTGTATTAGTTCTGCATCCCACTTTCTCCTCCTTGCCCAGCTGCTGGTGGGAACAGGCGTGACATGGACAAGAAGCTATGGGGTGGAGATGGCTCCAGAGACGCCACAAAAGGAGTCAAGTAATTTGTTTCTGGCTCTTCCTTTCTAGCATAACATGAAGCCCTGTGCTTAGCAGGGACAAGGTGAACCCTGGGGTTAGCTTCCCAGGAACGGGCCTCTCGGGTATCTCTGGGGACTCGAGGAAGGCATCTGGGGTGCAGGTGAATCCCTGCCAGCTGTTCCCTTGGCTGAGTCTGTGGGGCAGAAGGAGAGCCACAGCCTTCCTTTTGAAATCAGAATTGAGCTAACTGTGCCTCTGAAAAGTGCTGACACACGGCCCCAATGCGATCAGACACATCTCTCCCATTTTTTTCTGCGGCTCTCCGTGAAAGCTACTGGTGTTTGATGAGCAGAAACAAGCTGCCCTGCTGAGATTTTCCCGCTGGAGCCAAGTGTTTCTGCCAAGAGTGCTGAGCGGCCGCCATGTTGAAGAGGTAGCTTTGTGCAGTCAGCTCCGAGAGAGGCCTTCCTCTGGATTGGTGGGGGTCTGTGTGATTTCTCACCACTCCTTCTCCACACAGTGGCCACGTTTAAGTGTGTGTGTGTGTGTGTGTGTGTGTGTGTGTGTGTGCGTGTGTGTGTGTGTGTGTGTGTGTGTGCATATACACACATCATGAGACCCAAGGTTAATTTGGAGGATGGAAAGTTTGATACATTCTATGTTGCCCTGAAGCTTTGCTTAGACACACTCCACCTGTAACACACCTTTAAGGAAAATAGTTCCCTTTGGAATGGCCTATCTTTCTTCTACTTCCTGGGTTTATTTCATTTATTTCTGGTCTAAGGAGATCCACCAAGTCTGAATCTTATTCCTCTCCTGCCGTGGTCTGTCTACTGCTTGTCATTCTGTGCCAGTCTCTGGGGGGCAGGGGTGGGTCAAGAGATGCTATTAGTTATTTTGTTGTTTTGGGGACTCACTAAGGGGCCTTCTGTGCCGTCAGCAAACCAGACCCTGCAGCTTGGGAGCTGAGGGGCGCTGGGCACTTCCTCTCTTCCTGCCTCAGGTGGTGCAGCAGCAATGACTGACGTAATCGCTCCCACAATGATGCCAGCAGCGGTCATTTCTCTGACATGCCCCAGCAAAGCCCGAGAGGACACACAGATGATGTGCAAGTGGTCCTTTCTGGGGTTTCCAGGGTATTGTTTTGTTGTTTGTTTTGAGACAGAGTTTCTCTGTGTAGCCCTGGCTGTCCTGGAACTTGCTCTGTAGTGTAGACCAGGCTGGCCTTGAACTCAGAGATCCACCTGCTCCTGCCTCGAGAGTGCTGGGATTAAAAGCATGTGTCACCACACCCACCCGGGGTACTTTTTTTTTTTTTTTTT